>JAPQRN010000021.1:1200634-1213618 GCA_037367275.1 Coranthus polyacanthus
TGTGTGTGTGTGTGTGTGTGTGTGTGTGTGTGTGTGTGTGTGTGTGTGTGTGTGTGTGTGTGTGTGTGTAAGGAGAGGGTTGGTGATATCTCTACCTGAGCTATGCATCAGTAGGGAAAGCAAAGACAAAGAAGGGGAGAACAGGAGTCTGGGGGTTGGGCTGCAGGGAAATTCTTGGGATTCTTAACATATTTTCATCCTTGTTTTATTTATATACGTATACCTTGTTTTTTTATATACGTATATGTGTATATATATATATATATGATTGTACATGGACATATTTTATTATAATAAAATGCGTATCTATATGTGTGTGCTTTCAGGCTTTTAATTTTTGGGGTGATTTTAATCAATTAACCTTTTAAGATAGGACAGAATCCACTTGACAACTGCATTGTGTATATTCTCTGCCTTGAGGTGCCATGTACAGTCTGTCTATGGCCCAGTCCAATCAGTTCACTCCCACCTACATTACATTCCACCCGTCTGTGGCATATACATAACCTGGTCTTCATCATCTCTGAATGTAAATACAACACACTACACTTAACACATAATAGATAATAAAAGATCATTTGTTGCATTAAAAAAATTTCTTTGTTTTTCTTCATTTCATCCTTGTCCTCCAGTGTTGTTTGACAGACAGTAGTTGTCATTCTTTCTTATGCATATAACCATATGAAACACACAGTGGCCCAAATAAATGGGTGATGACAAAAAATCTATATTTGCAATAACTAAAAATACATTCCACAGCCCGGAGAGAAATAATCAGTGTCCTAATGTCAGTTCTCCGTCGTCTCCAACTGTATCTACATTACAGACTACACTGTAAACACTTCATCTTATATCATGCATCTCAGTTCATCTCAGTACATTTTATTGCCCCAGTGTGTGTATCCACGTGTACACGTGGCTTAAAGCATTTCACAAAATATAGTTCAATATATGTATCTGGGCATTTCATTGCAAAGCTCTTTTTTATCAGCTTATGGTGCTTCCTGGTGCTGACACAGGATCCCATTACTCCGTAGCCATAAATTATACAAAAAGCTAAGGTGTTATCCTGACAACTGAGGCCTGAAGTTACCCTCTATATGTTAGAAAAAGTGGTGTCATTTGTTTTAATGTTGTAGCATTAATCACTTGCTGCGGAGGACACATTTTTCAAGAGGTTCGCATCATTTTGGAATGAAACAGTTGATCTGTGTCTTGGGTGATTTGTCCAACTACTGTATGTGCGTGTGTAGGAGGAAAGTGTGTGCATCGCAGACAGCTCTTCATGTCGGTGCCTCCCAGTATTTATGTTGACATTTCCATACATACTCGAGCCATTCTTTTCGTTTGTGATCTTGCCCTAGCACTTTGAGTTCAGTTGTCTGGTAGTCTGCCAATTACTGGAGGGCATAAACAGTAAGTTTAAGGAATGTCTAAAGAGGAGAGCTGGCAGGACTTAAATACTTGCAGGGAATAAAGCGTGTGTTCTTAAAACTGCTTTGATTCATAGACACACATTTTCACTCTTTGGCTTATTGCAAAAAGTCAGCTCTGTCAAAGCACGAGGAAACATTGCTGATTGACTTTTTTTGACTCCTGGGCTCTATCGCTGTGCTGGCATTGACAATGTTGAGGATGTATATCACGTTTATGTGTGAGGAAAAGGAGGAGCCAGTGGTATATCAAAGGATTGCTGTTGTTCGCTGTCATTTAGTGTTTCACAGAGACGTATTTATTAAAGGGACTAAAATAAGCAGTGAAATGGTTCCAGTGGTTCAGATAAAATTCTCCTTTGATCTAAGAGTTTAGATAAGTTCTTATGAAATTCAACGTGTCAAACCAGAACACGGCCCTGTACTGTCTTATTAAAAACTCCAAACAAAAGAAAGCAATGACTTATTGATGGAAACAAACAACAAAACAAAACAAAAAAGTTTTATTTCAAATTGTTGGAAGAATATTAGACATAATATTAGAAGACGTTTATGACATTATCACTTATGCAAACAGATTATTACCGAATCCCCTTTTATGGTTTCAATTATGAGATCACACCATTGGACAAGGTCACACTCATCCTCCGATCCATCCGGAATTGCTGCCTTACTTTTGTCATATTTCATTTTTAACTGACCGTTTAACCTTCATTAGTGTCAAACAATGGTGCCAAAAAGTGTGAAATGTCTCTGGAAGGCCACAGCAATAACAATTCCACATTTGTCTCGGAAGCAATCTTGAGCCGGATTGTGCCAAGTCTTATCTACCGTTATGTCAAGCCAACGCGCATGCTTTAGGATGTGTGCCTGGAAGTGATTGATGCATTTTACTTATTATTAGTTGGATGCTGTGTTTGTTGTAGTAAAATAATAATTTGCATCGCACTGTCACATCGTACTCCTCCTGAATTTATTTGCCATGTTGTTTTCATGCTGATTTGATGCTGACACCGTGACCAGTTATAAAGTACAGGGACAGCTGTTGAATTGGCAACCGGTCTGTGTGCAGGCACAGACAATGTTCTTGTTAGAGGAAAAATATGAAGAGAAGCGCATTGCATGACAATGCAATGCTTTTAGATGATTCCCATTTAAGGTTAAAGATATTATATACCAAATCTGGGCTGCATGTTCCCTCTTAGCTGGTATTTTGGTGACACATGGTCAGTAAACTCAGTAAATTGCCCATTTAGCAGCACTGTAATCACTAGCTATCTAATGCTGCATTAGTTGCTAATAAGACTTTAGACTCTTGATAAAAGCACAGTTTTGTAGGATGGAGATCTACTTGTGGACAGTTATATGCTGTCACTTAGCTACCTTTTGAACTATACCTGCTGATCCTGATTGTTAAACATCACACAAATGTGAGTACCTTTGGATTGAAAAGGCCACGAGGCGAATTTGTGATTCGTGATATTAGGCTAAATAAATAAAATTGAATTGAATTACTTTCAGCAACTGGCCAGTATAAAACAGTATTTCTTGTATGTGATTGCTTCTATGGCTAGTTTGTTTCTCTTTAAACAAATCACACTTGTCTTGGGTGGCAGCAGGCGCAGGATGCTGCCACAGTGCCTTTGCAAAATTGTGTTGCGAGACATCTCGTTTTGGTGAAGCATTTGCACAGGGGGAAGCATGGTATTAGAAATGACTTTAAAATGACTGAATCCCCACAAAAGAAAACGCCACATAAAGTCTTTGTCAGTCAAAACCTGCTGTTTTCAAAGTGTGTGTGCACTTCTGTATTTATTATTGTATTTTTTGTATGTCTTGTCATTTTACCTGGACCCGGAGTCTGTAGTAAAAGTGTGATTGATTGTAGTTGCGAGTCAGAGGTCACTGTTCTTTCAAGTAGTGAGGGGGGCTTTGAAAATGGTGACACGCAGATAGCAGAATGGAGGAGAGTGCTGACTAAAATAGGCACCCATTGGCAGGATTATTCCAGGAGAGTACATCCAGTGAGCCAGACTACCCTCAGAGCAGAGGATGTAATCAAACATTGTTTTAAAAGCAGCACTAGTCACACTGCTGAGTCTTGAATGATGGCGTGTTATATAAAATCACACACTGGGGCAACACCGCACCGGCTTTGTTTGGTTAAGTGTAACTAGGCAAAGCGGGCATAATGAGAGGTCTTATTAACGGTAATATAGCAGGATCTCTGTGTAAAAGGGTTATGAACTCTCGACCTCCCGCTATGCCCCTCACCTTCCCTGGTTTCGGTTTGCGCTACTTTTCCCGGTCTTTCTCACCTACCTGCAGTTTCCTCCCACTTATCCCAGCCACCTGCGACACCCACCTGCTCCTCATGCCTGCCACCATGCTCCACTCCACGCCAGGTTGTCATGTTTCATTTTCCTGCCGTGAGCTCTACCCAGTTTTCCTTGTGTTTCGTTGTGGCGTTGGCCTCGACCGTTTTGAACCCTTGGACTCGATCTGCTCGATCCTGCTCCGTTTACCTGCGTCTGCCTGCCTGGTTCTAACCTGCACCTGCATTAGACCCTACCTTTAACTACCTGTGCCGGTCTGCTTGCTTTTAAGCCATTTTCACTACTAAATAAAACTATTTATGTCTGGCTGCCAGTGTGCCTGTATTTGGGTCCTCCTTCTCTGCTTCTCATGCTCAAACTCTGACAGTTTCATTAAGCCCGCTGGTTTCAAACTAACATTTGACACAGCAGGCGACTAAGAGACACTTCAAAGAAATAATGGTGTACCTTGGAAAATCAATAAGTATTATAATGCTAATTTAACACTGATTTATTAATTTATTATCCATAAATGTACAATCACTACATAATAAATTGGGACAATGGCAGCCAGTAAGTGAGCAAATCAAGCTACTTGCTTGCAAGGCAGTCAGTCAAGCCATTCTTGAAAAAAAACGTGCTAGGTTTCTTCAGAATAATTGGTGCATGCTGCTCTGTCACACATTTAAAAAAAAAAAAGGCATTGTAATATTCGGTTCTGGTTTTACTACAGCACATGACTCAGTCTTGAATTGATGATTAGTGATGTTGAGAAACAACACTACACATGAAGTCGTTGCCCCGGTATGCAGCATGAACTGGTGACCTCGAGGTCGACCTGTTTCACTGTTTCACACTTCTTTTTTTTTCATGGGGGGTAAATCTCATTAAATATGTTTTGAGCTCCATCCCTTTGCCCTGTGATCTGAAAGGAACATCAAAGTGTCATTTTGGGGGAAACTGCAGCATATCACAGAGAATAAAGCAGGGAAATACTCGTGGAATGTGCCCATACACTTTTCAAAGGGACGTTTTGGTAAGATTTCTAAATTACCTGGAGAGAGCTATCCTCTGAATCCTTAGTAATTTTCTTGTGGGTGACAAAGTTAATTTATTTGAAAGTAGGAGGGAAAGCACATATTACACGGTATTCCAATATTTTCTTTCAACCATAAGCCAGTGCAACTTCAAATGGGCTAATCCACGAAGCAGCACTTCTATGTGATTTTATTTTATTTTTTTTAATTTCATCAATATTCAAAGCACTTTCCTGGTGGTGGTACCTATAGGGAGATATTTATTGTGAGTGGGAGTTATTCATAGCATGCTTTAATGACCTTTAACACATATGACTTTTTCCCTATTCTCCTTTTCATATTTTATTGGATTTATTGCCGCGCAGAAGGAGAAAAGTCTAATACATCCTTTTCTTTTATCTCCATTATTATCCCTTCATAACTTGACTCTATTCAACCGGTGAAAAAGTTTCCATCAAAGACTCATTACTTTCTTTGTCTTTATTTTGTCACCCTGTATCCCAGTTTATCCCTTATGATGTTATGCGCTTATATGTCCTCAGATACATGTCAAAATGGCACAGCCTACGTTTGCATATCAAGTCATAATAGCACAAAGGCACGGTTAGTTACGTTTCTAAGAAAGCCCAGGAGCAAGTTATAAACACTTATTTAGTGTTAGCTAGCGTTAGGCTACTTTGCTGGATTCTGGCACACGTGGAAGTAAGCGTTTTGTCCAGCATGAACATGACAAGAACATCAGAGCTGCAGAGCGATGCCCATAGTGTCGACACAGACTCAAAACCTGTCTTCATGGGTGGCTCATCAGTCCATCACGTACCACCTTATTATCATGCTGCACATGTGGTGAAGTGATGTTTGATCCAGCAATAAATTCGGTAAACAAGTAAACGCAGTAACCAAATCAAGTTTTAATTAGCTCAAAATCATTTCCAAAAGCATACATGCACTTTTATCTCTACTTTAATTGGTTAGCAATGCTGAAGCAAGACTGCCGCAGTATGGAGAGCATATTACTTGAGTTTCTACCTCTTTTTACAGTCTAACTCTTTACGTTTGCTTATGAAGCAAAGCTTAGTGTCGCTGCCAGATATCCTACTGTGCTCGCTCCTCTTTGTAGACAGAGTCGGAGAGTAATGAAGATTTTGGTTTTTTTTTTCTGTTGTGCCACAAAGGCTATAAAATATGGACATTTTACTCAACTTCTCAAATATCTGTGCTGCCATCCAGTCTGTAAGTCAGTACATACTTCTATCGAAAGCTGTGCAATCCTTTTGTGGATCTGGCGCCTTATTATTTTCTTCTGTTTTTTTTTCTTTATATTTCAGTTTGTGCTTGACTAATACAAGTCACACGCTGTAGGAAATGTTACATTCAAGTAAAGCATCATCAAATTGATAACCTTTACTTGCAATAGATTGTCTCTTCGTTAACATCTTCCACCAAAATAAAAAGTTGCTCAGTATTGCTGGTACGTAATTCCCTGTTATAATTGTCTGAACACAGTTTTGGTTTTTTTGGGTTTTTTTTTTTTCCACCGCGTCCCCTTTTTTATTTCGTCCATAAGTCTCCTATAAAGCCTTTTGAGCTGTTGGCTGTGTGTCTGTCACCTCGGTCTCTCTTTCTTGAGGTTATTTACTTTGTACCCACGAAGATCCGCGTATACATGTGTCTAAAGTGAGCTGAACTTTTGTGATAACACTTTCTCTCCCACTTTCTGTCTTGCGGCTTTGGGATGTCTGCACGACTGAACCAAGTTGAACCGGTGGAAAGGAAGACACTTCCAGGGAATGATGAGCATGCTGCCTCCCCTCTCAGCCTAATCCACCCCAATCTAATTTAGATTAGCCTCAACATTCCCTCAACATTCTCTGAGCTGTTGATATTATAAACATACCACACAACAGCCTGGTGTGTTCACAGAGAATGTCAAAATGATCTCTGCTTCAGGGTGGGGATGTGTGTGTGTGTGTGTGTGTGTCTGTGTGTAGGCGTGTTTGTTTGTGTCAGTTTATCATTGGTGTCGGCCTCTCTGGAATTGTATGTGTGTGTTTTCTGTATTCTACCCTATGCATGGGAATATTCGTTTATCAACCGTGTGTATTCCATTAGGTTCTGCTTGCAGGTAAAAATAGAATTTGTTCAACGTATGTGTGTTTCTTTACCAGTGTGTGAAAGGACGTATGCGAGTGTATGAGTGTGTTTCCGTCCAGGGCATCAAGACCTGAGTAATCTCTTCCTCGACCTTGCAGACACAAAACCAAGCAATTCATGACTCTGTTTTCTTACCTCGACCTCAAACAACTTTCCTTTCACCTCCCCTTGTTTCTTTCCAACCACTCGTACGCCCAGTTACACACTTTTTTTTTTCTTTTTTTTTTTTTTCATTCCTTCCCACGCCTTGCCGGTTCTCCACCTCCCTATTATCTGTCTCCTTACGCTGAACATGAAGTCCTAGCATTTGTTATGAAAATATAATCACATACCGTTCTAGTACATTCCTACACATGCGTAAGGTTGCTGAGCAAAAACACCCAGATCTTTTCATCCTTGAGAATCTTGAGTGGTATTTTCCGTAACAAAGAAAAGGACAAAAAAAGTGTATTTATCTATGTATTTTTATATATGTTTTTTTTGTCTGTTTTGGTCGATGAAATCTTGACATCACTTTACTTGTTTACTGAAAACTCTACTCTTCGGAGCTGCAGGCTCATATCTCACATTCCCCTTTTACCTTCCAAGTGTCTGTATTTCTGTTGTATCCTCTGTTATTGCTGCTTTCTTTTCCGTGTTACTGCTATCCCCTACATCATCTCCTTTCATGCCTTTTCATTTCCTCTCCTTATGTCTCATCCAAAGCTGAAAACCCATATCTTCACAGTATGACATATTATTAGGGTTTAGGAAGAGATATCTGATCCCATAAATAATGACAATACATCTTGGAAATGACAGATCATTGTGGTTTCAATGTAAGGATTAATGTCAATAGACTTGTCCTCCTTGTCTTTTCTACCATTTCTAATTTACTTGCCTTTCCTGAACTCCTCACTGCTCTCGTAACCCCAGTTCTCTCTCTTCTCATTTCCTTTCCTTTTCTTTGCCCTCCATCTTACCATCCTTGTCCCATTCACTAATTCCCTACTATTTCCCATCCTCACTGTCTGCTCTTTTTCCAGACCCAGCACGTACACTGTGTGCTAGTGAAAGGTTTCAGCTCGTTTTACTCTAACTGATATTCATGAACATTAGATTAGGAAGTTAACTGGATCCACAGATTTGAAAAAAAAAACCCCAAAAACTTAAATTTACCATTTTGTAATTATCATGAAGCTGCATGTTGTGTTTGAAGCCTAGTACTATAATACTCGTCACTCAGGGATGTGTGTGGAGAATTGGTTAGTTTAAGTGCTGAATTTCATGTGGTCAAATAACAAAGGAGGATGCCAGAAATGCCACAAATTACCAAAGTTAATTGATACTTTGGCATACACAATACCATGTTCATTAAACTGCCGCGTAAATGTTTTATTCATATATACTTTCAATAAGAAAAGCCTATTTTATACACATGATAAAACAGGTTTTCCCAACCTTGTCTATTTTGTTTTTCTGCGTGAAAAAGGCATTTGTCATGTCAGTTTAAATTGGGGGGAAAAAAAATATTTATGCATGAAGATTTGTTCATATAGTACTTCCCAAAAAAGAAGAAAAAGTACCTCACACACACAAACAGACATGAGACAGAACAGCAAAGGAAACTTAGCAAATATAGTAGTATCTGCAGTATAACAACAACAACAACAAGACAAAAAAAGGATGTCATCTGACAACTACTGCTTCTTGGTTGCATCAAACAATAATGTCCTCCATGCGTTGCTGATAAATGGGAATCAATGTCACAGACGTTGATAATATGCTGTTATGGAAAGGAAGGCAGGGAGATTGGGAACAGAAGATATGCTGACATGCAGGAACGTAGAGACAGGGAGTGTCAAGATACTGTATATGGTGTGTCAGCCTTTCTGTCAGCCTGTATGGTGGTTTGTAGAAGAGGGAAAATGTTGATACTTCCTCTCAAGACAAGGTGACAGGCACTGAAACAATGAACAAGTGAGCAAAAGAGATGAAGGGGAATACAGAGGCAGATGGCAAGGGAGCAAAAAAAAGACAGTTTTTGCTACCTCTCGCTTGAGCAAATCTGTGAAAGTCAGTGTGACTTTAACAGATGTGCACCCATCTCTTTGTTTCCCCCATCCTCTAAATGCAACTTGCATATCATAGAATAAGTTAATGTTCATCAAGTGGAATGTAAAAACACAATTTGTAACACCTGCGCTGCTGTTCCGCTATCCAGACTGCAGACTATGGTCAGAGTAGGTGGTTATAAAAAAAAAAAAAAAAAAAAAAAAACACTTCACGCGATGTGAGGCTGACCTGTGAGTCTCTACGCCAGTCACTTTCTCATTATGGTCACATTAATAAAGAGCTGCTTAGTTAAAGGTCGAGGATCAAGTAAAGTTGGTTGAATTGCAGTCCTGATCTACTGCCAAAGAAAAGTGCACTGTGACACACTTACACTTGTGCCTAAAATACAAGAAGCCTGTGTGGTTCATATGGCTGCTGCTGATTTACACTCGCGCATGTTTTTACACCACAATGAGAAAGATTCCTATAAATCATCATGTAACAGGACATAAATGTATACCGCTCAGTCATAACATTATGACCATCGGATTGCAATCCAGTTGTCCTTCCTTCCACCACTTTTGGTAGGTACTAACCACTGCAGACCGGGAACACCCAACAATAACTGCAGATTTGCAGATGCTCTGACCCACTCATCTAGCCATTACAATTTGGCCATAGACAAAGTTACTCAGATCCTTATGCTGCCCATTTTTCCTGTCTCTAACACATCAACTTTGAGGACTAAATGATCACTTGCTGCCTCATATATCCCACCCACTGATAGGTGCCATTGTAATGAGATAATCAACATTATCTCGCTACATAATGGCTGATCGGTGTATGCCACTTTGACAACTGTCACCCGTGAAGGCAAAAATCGAATGTAATCTAATGCAAGCCTGAACTAACACATATGCACATATTATGTGCCAAAGGTAAATATAAAACAATATTATGTATCTCTATCTCATCTCTTCCTCCCTTCATCTCCATTTCATCTGCATTTTCTGACCACGTTTGAGTCCAAGATTCGGATAAGTTTAGGAAAAGATAATGGTGAAAAGAAATCAACGCTCTCCATTGTTTTCATACCTATCTCTCCATGCACTCCCTCCTGCTCTGTAATACATTTTTGGCAATATAACAGCATTAAACTAACTTTATATTGACATTTATTGAGATATACTGAGACATTCACATTGTCACAAGGGTTTTACTTGGCAGGGAAATGTAAACAGTTTACTTTAGGCATTATTGTGCATGATTAAAATGACTAATGCTGCCTTTTTGCTTTCCCCTTCTTTCTTTCTCTCTTTTTTTTTTAGTGTTGTACCTTAATTGAATGATGCCTTTGTCGTAGGTTTTTGCTTATTATTATGCTTACTATATTTACTCATCCTTTTCAGCTCTGTTTTTCTTGTCTCAGTTTTCTCTCTACCTCCCTCTTTCTTCTTGAACATCTGTGTTCTGTTTCTTCTTGTTCGGTATTTATTCCCGGGTATTAGTATAATTGCCACATTTTTCTAGCAGCTCAGTGAGGAATGCATTTGTCTCTGAGACAGATAGAGAAGTGGTGGCATAGGCACGAACAGCTGGGGTAACAGTGCTGCTTTTCAATAGTAACAGGTGCAAAGAGGCTGTTGTGGCTTAACACTTGCAATAAATTGGATTCTGATTGTCAGCGTGTAGATAACAGTCAGTGAGTTCAGTCAGATTTGCTGAGACAAAGCAATTCTGATTCATTTATGTGACTCTTTCCATTATTTTCTTTTTCTGCTGTTTACCCTTTTCTTGTATAAAATTTGTTCACAAATGGTTTTCAGACAGCTACAGTGTTAAGCTAATGGGATGAAGTCATAATCACATTTTTCAATGTGCATTGGATTTATCAAAGTAAAATGAAATGAAATGGCATGTCAGTCCTTTTTTTTTTAAATTCAGTTTTGTCATTGTAATCATATTGTCACGTTAGTTATATGGATGGACATATTCCGTTTTCAATAATAATATATAATACGCATATAATAACAATTTCTTGCATGTATTGCTCTTGCTTTTTCATTTTTTTGCAAGTTCAATTTGTCTTATTTATTTTGTCATTGTGTTATACTTATTCTGACTTTTCCTGACAATAAAATTTAAATTGAACACTATGAACATAATGTATACAAAATGACAGTGCGTGCACATGTATTCCATTCCATCTCAACCCTTGAATCAAGATGTAAATTATGTTGCCCTGTGAGCGCGAGCAGAAAATATGTGGAGGCCGGTGTTGGTCGCAATTATATATCAGCACATGAATCAGAATAATACATGGATTGTAGTCGGAGACATTTAGGTAATGGGTAGAGTGCTCTGCAATCAATATATCTGTAAAGGTTTTGTCATTCACTCTGTACATCCCTGAGGCTTTTTATCAGTCATTTTTTTATTTTTCTCTCTCAGTGTTTTTAGTCTGTCTGTCAGTCTTTTTACATCTCTATTTGGTATCATTTCCCCTGGTCCCATTTCATTGAAGTTCACGATTGCCAGAAGAATATATTCTATGCAGCCTTAGAACCACCTTTTTTTCCACACCAGCCCTTCAAAGATGTGAGCTGAGTCACCAGAGACATGACCTGAAAAGTGACATTAGTCCCCATTTAAGATGATCAGACAACTTTCTTTTTGAAAGTTGCTAATGCTTAATGAGAAAATGTAGGTCTATTGACAAGATCACTGACTTCAAACCATTGGTTTCAAACCTCACCAATACAATAGAAACTCCCAGTTTAATCATTTAATGAGAGCAGGCTTTACAAAACATATTTTAGGAGTAGATTAGTCAAGCTAACATTATTCACTTGGTTTTGTAGGTGTAAGGTTTTTGGTTAAGTTTCAGTGTCAGTTGCCAGGCGTAACACTGTGACATTTTGTCTAAAATCATTTGTTCTGAGACTTGATGAGTAAAACTTGCAGTCTTACACCTACAGCACATCATTCGGGTCTTCTTGTCCAGGCTATGCTTTCCACACCTTTGATTCTAGTTTCCTTTAACATGTCAAGGATATCGATTTACTAACAATGAAAACAGACTTCCCCTACGTCTAACCTAATCTGACACAACAACATTATGAAGAGAAGAGTAACTTTTCCAAATAGTTTACCAAAAGAGAAATTCACTAAATCGTTGCCTCCACTACCTGATCCAATGCGACCATGTTGGCATTCAGACTAATGCTGCTTAGTGAAAGTTCTGAAGAGATTCACATGCCTTAAGCTAAGCCATTAATCTTCCATTTGCATTCATGTTGGTATGAGCTGATCAATACAGGGCATCCCCTCCTGGTTCCATACCACAGTGTGAGTTATTTCTCATGAGAGCTAGCATGTCTCTGCAGCAAAATACTGCCCAAGGACATGGAAAACAAACTCCATGTTGGACAAAGTTAATCAACACAGGTGACCTTCCTTTTTTTCCTTTCCTTTTTTTATTTTTTATTTTTTTTTGGTGTAGCCTCTATAACTGCACTCTACACTTATTTTCTGAGTCTTCATGAGCGTCCACAATGATGACAGCCAGGCACAGAGTTTGCAGAACGAGCGCTGCCATGTAGAATAATCCTCCTGAAACGCATATAAGGAGTGTGAGAGGGTTCCATAGGGGAAGATTTACATGTGCAATACTAATCCATGCTTCATTAATTTTTTATTCTCATGCTGTTCCAAGTTAATCAACTTGGGGTCTTTCTTTATCCTCTGCTTTCCTCTCCTTACTTTGTTTTCTTTCCATCCTTCCACGATTGCTGGAAGTGAATGGGAAGTCTTTCCCCTGTCTTTCTGTTGCTCTCATTCTCTCTCAGCTTGCTTTTATTTATCCAGCATCATGCCTTTCTGTTCTTTAATCTCTTTTCTCTCACTCCTCCCTAAAATAATATATAAGGCCATGGATCACCTGAAAGGACACCTGCGGTCTTTCCTGGTGATAACACTGCATTTATGTGTGTGTGTGTGTGTGTGTGTGTG
>JAPQRN010000021.1:1220030-1242870 GCA_037367275.1 Coranthus polyacanthus
GATCACCTGAAAGGACACCTGCGGTCTTTCCTGGTGATAACACTGCATTTATGTGTGTGTGTGTGTGTGTGTGTGTGCTTGTGCGCATGTGTAACAGACTTCCAGCCAGAAACCACTGAGGGAAGATAAACCAATTAGATTAGAGCTGCTTGTGTAGGAGGAGCTTGAAAACAGAGACATGTACTAAATGATTGTGCAAGTGCATTGTCTAACTTTGGGTGTGTGTGTGTGTGTGTGTGTGTGTGTGTGTGTGTGTGTGTGTGTGTGTGTGCTTATAAGTGAGAAATAGGAGCACATTCCTAAAGTGCAACACAAAAGGCTGAGGTCCATTAATCTGGCTGTGACTTCAAGGGGAGTCACAGCAGGCTACACTGGCTTTGTGTACACCATGCATCACTGCTATTTATTTGTACATAACATTTGAACAGTGTATGATTTTCAGATAGTTACTGCACATGCAGTATGTCATGTACATGTCACATATCCTGTACTCTGCTAAGAAATGTTGTCAGAACCAAAGAAGCTAAGAGCCACTGGCTATCTTCTTTCCTTTGCCCCACGACTCAGCAACCTGTCCCTGGTCCCGGTGTTCCCCCCACTCTCCTCATCAGTCTAGTTCCCATGCATTCCTAGTGGCCTCAGAAACCCAATATACCCCTTTTGGTGTGCTCACAGATCCACAGTGTGGCCTTTCTGTTGTGCCAGCTGCCTTCCTCTCCCTCAGCCAAATGGAATGTTAAGCTCCACTTGTGGCTAGCTTTGTCCCCTGTCATGCAAGGCAAACAAAAGGCAAAGTGGCTTTTCATTGTATTAGGTATCCCAATACCTACAAATCCTCCCTCTCACCCATTCTTCCTCTGCTTTAACAAAGAAACGTGCACGTGCAAGTTTGCGAGTCGTGGCTGGCAGGAAAACTGCGCACAGCTCATAGACATGTATGTGCCTGCGCGGAATTAGGACACCAGCTGTTTGCATGCACAAGGAGATGTCATTTTGCTTTGTCTGTATTTCCTGGGTATTTCCACAGCAAGGAAATATGTGGAAGTGTCACATACTGCACACAAAGGAACATTTGACCTGCCAGACATAACCGTGCAGCCTTAGAGGTCAGCCACTCCTTCTGTCTGATTCATCTATTAATAGAAAGCAATTGTTTGGCACCAGTGCATCAAATATTCATTCCTCCCAGCACAAGCATCGGTAGAACACCTGTCATACAAACCTTTTACTGAAAACAAGATCCAATTGCAATCTGTGTTTTCCAAATGTTTCAAATGCCAAGCGAGATTAAAAGTAAACCACCATAGGTCATGTTTTATTCCTGTAAGGATGCTTCTATAAAACAATAAATAAGCGTTTCCCATGAGCAAGAAATAAAAGAAAGCAGAATAATCCAAAATTTAAACACAAAGCCCAAGTTTGTCTAAGTGTTGATGTACAAGAAGCCAACTCAATATCTGGGTCATGTTTTCTATTTACAAGTTATTTTCAGTCAAATAAAGCAGTCAGCAAATCCACCTTTACCATCATGTGATACATTTTCTTGCTTCATGAGACAGCTCGAGATTTAAAATCTCATTCTCAAAAGTGTGAATGTGTGTTTTTCTTACTGAAAACCTTCCTTATGTTTACTAGTATTGACCCTGAAGCCAACAGGCAACAAATGCCTCCCTCACTGCTTTCAGTCTATTTGTAGCATTCACGTGGATCACCATCACTAACTCAAACACATGCATGTTTTTTATGACGTGTTTTATAAACGTGTCGTTAACTTAGCTATAAACTTTGGGAAGGAATGGTTTAAATTGCATTTAGACTTACAAATGCAGCTCGACTGTTGACTGTAAATCTTAAGTACAATTTTCTAAGTAAAAAGCTGATTATTTTGTTTTGTATGTTTTTTTTGTCCTTGTACATTTTTAAAATTACAGTGACCTTAACAATCTGTTCAACTTCAGTTTCAAAGTAATTTTGATATTAATGATTATAAAATCACATTTTGCTGCCTGAACAGCTTTTATACTGGCAAACCTTGCAAGACCTCTAAGTTAGTGCAATGGTCTGGAGTTGTGAAACTGATTGATATATTGAAACAAAATCCATCCGCGCATTTTATTTTATCTGCTTCAAAGACTATTTAAAGTGACATAATTAGATTTCAAGCTGCAGTAGTAATTATAACAAACAACTACGACATAACAATGGGCTTAATCATTGCCGGAAAAGACTTTTAATCAAGGCATCTGCCTTCACATTTAAAATAACACTTAATCACAGCATTGTGAACATTCTTTATTCATAACTAAATGTGTCATTAACTTGCTATGTGCTTTGAACCCTTGCTTGTGCATTTGTCTGCAGGCAGGTTGACTGTTTTATAAATGTCTTGTTAATTACATTTTAAATGCTATTTAGTTTGTATTAAAATCAGTTGATTTTTTTTCCTCAATTAAATATGTCTTTTGTGGTAATATGGGTTTATGATATGTCCGAATAAATTATATTGTTTCATGGTTATTACACTGAATTAGGCTGTATTTATGTATGTATTTGATCTACTCTTTTCACCTGACACAGTGTTGAGGGAGTGTTAGCAAAAACGAATGGATAAACTGGCTGATGGGAACTGAAAATACTAAAACTCTGTCAGTTCTGGATCATCGGGAAAGTGAGTAAAATGTCAAAAGTGCCATATCTCCCAAAAGTAAAGACTCCTTTAAAATACTTCTAGAAGTCAGCCCGATCCAGACCATTTTTGGGGAGAACTGAGATACGGTAGAGAAATTCGAAAAGTCAAAACGCGCTGTCCATTTTGAGTTACAGGTGACATTTATACATACATACACCATACATATGCTATGAAGACAGAGCTGACTGCAATACCCTTGTGGGGCTGAGAGTGATAAAAATTTGTCATGTGGCAGCAAGGTGGTGCTAACAACAACAAGATGGACTGGTCCCTCAACACAGATGAACTCCATCGAAAGGGGCAGAGTTGATTATTTTTCCTAAGGAGGCTCAGGTCCTTTGACTGCATTAAGATGCTGCACATGTTTTACCTGTCGGTGGTGGTGAGTGAGCTTTTCTATGCTGCAGTCTGCTGGGGAGGTAGCGTGAAGATCCAAGACGGATGGACAAGCTGGTGGAAAAGGCTGGCTCAGTGAACGGAAGGAAGCTGGACTCACTGGGGTCTGTGGTGGAGTCATGGACAATTCGGATCATCTTTTTCGCCACATTCTGAACAATCAGAGAAGCAGCTGTAACAACCTGGTTAGGGTAGAAGGGTACCCTCTATGGGTAGAAGATCCTTTGTCCCCGTTGTCATCAGACTTTACAACACCTGAGTCAATGGCAGATAGACTCAACACTTGAACTGGAAAACGGTTTGACTTGACTTACTGTTTAAGTTTCTACCTATAACTATTCAGAACATAATGAGCTCTTTGCTTGTTTTATATTTTATTTCATTTTATTTGAACAAAAGGATACAATTCACAGATCTATGACAACAACTTTACTGGATATTTGTTCAAAAAATGTCCAGATAACCTGGTTGTGTAAAAGGTAACCGCCACATATAAAGATACAACAGTCTATACAACCTCTGCCTGGTTTGTTTTTGTTTTACATACAGCTATTATTTACTGAGAATGTGCTAGTGGCCGTTTTGAAAACCCTGTTTTTATTCTGAGCTTTCCATTATTTCCTTTTATGACAGCACCCACAGCACCGCTTACAATGATCGCAGATGGAAGATTGATTGCAAGGCTTTTACGGACAATCAATGCGTGCTCTTGGTCAGGTTTTTACAACTTATATGACCGAGAAATGCACTTTAACCGCCCAGCCACTCATCTGGTTGGTCCGTCTTGTGTCCTACAGCGACTACAGTTCCACACATGCAGAAAGAAGGTTGGTCACTTGTTGATATCATGTGTTTAAATGTGAAGACTAATCATGAACAAACATATGCTTGACTACAGCCGGAATAATGGGGAATTTAGTGCAGCTGCAACAATTTAATGCAATTGTTTATGTATTAATTAAATCAATGAACAACTGACTGTCAAGACACCCCGATGGTAAACTACTGGAACGAAGACTTCACCCGGCCTGTCCCCGGAGACAACATTTTAACAAAAACAGCAATGGGTAACTTTTCTACTTCCAGCAGTCATTGATTTACCATGTTTTCCTTGAAAGCAATTAAGCAAAGCTTGTTCTCATTCCAGGGACGTATATTTCCAACAGTTTAGCCAGACATTCAATAGGGCCTTCTTTGCTAGAGTCCAAAAATTGGACATTGGACACTCAGATCATAACATTTTGATAATGTTTTGTATTGGCAGAGATCATCGCTGGAGTTTTAGTTACTGTAGAGCAGCACAAGGCGAACAGTTTCACTGCATTGCATTGGACAAAGTAATAGAAGAGCAATTTTTGAGTCGCTTTGATTTTGTATCACGCTATTAATAGCCTGACTGAATCTTTCCAAATGTCTTTCAGATGCCTTGATAGTGAATTCAAATACAAATTCTTGCTGCAAACACACCATTGAACAGCCTTTTTGCTGAAGGTGATGTTGTCATCCCAGACACTCGAAATGCAAGAATCTATGTTGACTGTGCGTGGCCCAAGTCACGCGATGTGGTTCAAGTGCCATACAACGTAAACAATGCCTTTATGATGAGAGGAGTATAATTAGCACCGCTTTGGAAAGCTTCCACTTCAACACCTGCATTCGCTTTGTTCCTTACACAAACCGGGGCTACCACATCAGTATCGTGAAAGAACCCGGATGCTGGTCATTTATAAAACTAAAAAAAACTAGAAGAGCTCAAAAATGATCTCTGGATGTGTTCAAAAATGGTATCAGTCAACGTGAACTCATTCACTCACGCGGTTTAGAAGTAGAACAGACAGAGACATTTATGTCAGAATCAACTATGAAAACATCCAGTCTGGACAAGAGAGAAACTTCCCGTATGACTGCTCCTCTGTAATGCATTATGGAGCGAAGGACTTCTCAGTGAATGGACAGGACATCATCAGTAAGTACACATGTTTTCAATTAAGTACACTAATGCAATTGACAGTAGAGTTACTTCTGATTGCCGCCTAATTGTGACTTAACCTGTCTGTGATGCCTCTGTTGGGTCTAAGATCATTGCCTGCAACCCACCCAGTTAACTATTTATTTTTCATACAGATAATTACCTGCCTAAATATGGAGAATGGGACAATGAATGTATGGTGTTTTGAGTCACCACTGTCCTTCTGGCCAAGCTGTTTCACACATCAAAAGGAGAAGGTTATAATGTTATAATAGACCGTCTTTGATTCGTGACATAAATACTGAGCTAATAAGATTATTCAAGAATCTGTATCTTCATTTTTAATACACAAAACCAAATGGGTTTTTTTTTTTGTTTGTTTTTTTTACCCTGTTTCCACAATAGTTCCGTAACAGTAACACAGATCGCCAATGGGGGATTTCATGCAAGGCTTTTCGAGTTACCAGGACATGCCGCTGGTCAATCTATGTCAGTAACTCTGCAGTAACTTCCTAACAGGAGTGAAAAGCTCTTTCGATGCTCAAACACAGTAAGTACTTTTAACTGTGATTTCTTTTGCACATGCAAACAGTTTCTTTTGCATCTTCTTCTACCATCCTTCCATCTACTTCTCTCAGTTATTTTTAAAATTGCATTGTTTCTGATCAACACTGATCGACGATGGAGTTTTACATACTGCCAGGGGACATTTCAGTGAAGTACATGAGAAGACACCTGCTGCCACCACAAGTCATCTGAATGCATTACTAAAACACCTGCCACAAGATTATCTCTGAATGCTGCAGCTGCGCCGACTAAGAGCCACGATCACAAAGGCCAACACAAGGAGAGGTCCTATCTTTACTACAATCAATGCATTAGTTTGTTAAAGCAGCTCTGGTACAATATATATATATTATATGCCATTAAAATCCAGCTACAAGTTTTATTCAGAAATCTAGGAGACAGTTAGAGTAGAAACTGAGTGAGTGCAACTGTCACTTGTGGTGTAATAATGGCCTGCATTTATCAAGATCAGAAGTGCCACTGTAAGATCATTAAGAAAGTGCTTCTGGCCATCTCCTGTAATGACGACCTGAACACAGGAAGGATCACTTCTGCTGCACTTGTGTTTGATGAGAAACCCTTAATGAGGGTACAGTGTGGATAAAAAGACAGTACTACACGCTCGCACTATGAGTCTGTGGCTAGTGGTTTTGTGTATGTGTTTAGCAGAGTAGACAGGGCAGGTGAGTTAGGGTTTTATAGTGTTCTTATGGTTCAAGTTAAGTATTTAAGTCAAATTGTTTTCCAGTTAAATACTATGTGTGTGTGTGTGTGTGTGTGTGTGTGCTTATATATGTAGTTCAAGAATGTTTATTTGTAATAGCTTTTGACTGTTTTGCAAAACAATCCTGATGTATCACTCATTCTGTATTTTATTTGTCTGTGAATGAACTGAATTGAACTGATGATTCCTAACCTAACTAAAACTCTTACGTAATTCTTTTGTGTGACGCAACCTGCTTTTACAAAACCTCTGACACCACAAACATATATTATGATATATTAGTGCTACATAACCATTTGGTTATTTTTGGTACATTTGGTTGAGAGTTGATTTCTCACAATACACTCATCAAGAAATGGGTTTTCTGTGTCTACAAACAACAGCATGATTGATTAGATTTGCATTTTATTTGTTGATATATCCATGTGTGTACTGCATCTATCTGTGCGCACAGGTGCTTGCAGTGAATAAATGACCAATAGAGCCTTTATAAAGAGAATGAACAAATTGGCATGACTATGTGCCAGTGTTTCCCTACCAGAAGCACACATTTTGCTTACCACGACCAGTCGTCGTGCTCAGTTAGGAATGACCGAAATGTTAATCAGGAAGCTTAAGGGGAACACGTAGCTGAGCAAAACAATATGCAATGTGAATACGTTAATGGCTTGTGAGCTAATACAGGTTCATGAAATGCTGAAATTTCTCACCCCACGTAATAAAGTTGGAGCTATGAACCATGCGTTCTAGCTAAGTTTGCCTGGCAATCATCCGTATCGTTATTTTACCAGCACGTCAGCTGAATATACAATCAGGTTAGGTCATGTTTGACTTTTATCAGTTTAGTGTTCATTGCTAAACTACTGTAAAAGGATGTGATTGCAAAGAAACATGAATCATATTACAATTGAGATAAAAATACGATATGATCACATAGCTTTCACAGAAAATAAAAAAAGAATTTCTGGAGCCGTGAAGCTGAGGGGCTGAAAGTGGCTGGGGAAATGGAGGGGGAAAGAAAAAAAAAAAGGGGAAAAAAAAGAAAGAAATACATCAAAGAGGGGGGTAATGAAGCTTGTCCAATCCTGAAGAGGCACATAAGAAAACAGAGATACGGTGATTGTGGTGGGGTTGCTGAGGGAGAGATGGGGATGAATTATGATGAAGTTTAGGAAAAGAAGAGAGAAAAGAGAACCATATGAGCAAGGCATCAGGTGGAAGGTATTCATTTTCCATTGTTAAAAACACTCTTTTTGCACCAACCACTTGTTTTCTTCCTCTGTCATTCCCATGTCTCTCATTGCTTTCCTCTTTCTCTCTCTCTCTTACCCTCCTCCCTCTTTGTTTCTGTCTCTCTCTCTCTCTGTCTCCCTCTCTGTCTCCCTCTTTCTGAATCCTGTGAAGCGAAACCTGGCCCTAAATGGGAACAGAGGTAGCAGTGATCACGCTGGTCTTCTCCAGCAGGGCCTCTTCCTCAGCTCATTAAGCCCACAGCAGAGCTCTACTTACCTACCAGGGATATAGGGGGATTTGGGGGAAAGAGAAGGATGAGGAGCATGAGTAGAGAAGATGCAGCGGGGTTTGAGAATGTGAGAGTGGGGGATGAAAAGAGAGATAAAAAAGAGACATTGGGCGGCTGAAAGAGATTACACTCAGTGAAATGCAGGCTCTGTGGTTTGGACTACATTGTGACTCTAAGAATCCTCAAATTTGGGTCCCCTCGACGTCATCCCCCAAATGGCTACGAGATGTAATCGGTGATATCTTAAAGTTGCATATGGCACATGTTAGTTCGGGCATATTCATAAAGTCATAAAGCTTGCATTACATGTCATCTCCATCATTCATCACCGCCTTTACAACTGGGCACTTCCAACTATTACAGCTGCTGAAATGCCTATGTTTATTATCAAAAACATATTAATTTTATGGAGTAAAGTAGCATCTTTCAAATTCTATATATAAATGTTAATACCTCCCCATACAAGGAAATTAAAGTAAGCCTTTTTGGTAAAGGTCAAAATATGGGTTTTTTTCAGCTCTAAGGCTGTAAGGAGTCATTTTATGTTTTTTTAATGCAGGACAGAATACCTTATATGAGAGAACTATATGAATACTACACATAGTCAAAATATGGTTGCAAGAAAGTAAAAACTATTTACATGAAGACATGTTCCAGATTATCCTTGAGGTTTCTCGGTTGTTCATTTCAAACTTCAACTCAAGTCTTAGAATACACATAGGCTATTAATGATCAAATTTAGCTCCCAGGGCCAAGCTTCAGAAATTCAGAACTATAGAAAAAAATGTTTGGAGTAAATCTTTAGGCTCTCGCAAGGTCACAGAAACTTAATCAGAGTTTTCACTTTTCACAAAACCCATGACATAAAATGGGAGGGCTAGGTGAGTTGGTATGAAAGGACCTCTATGTCGAGGCCATGTGCTGATGTTGTTTACCTTGTGCAGTTTGCTCTCCCAATTCTGGATGGCTTTATATAGTAAATAATCATGTTGTGTCGTGCCCTCTGCTGCTGCAGACTCATAGATTGGTGGAGCAAGTTGTTGTGTATTTGTTATGGATTGTTCCGTCCTTACTGTTTGACAGGAAGCAGTCATGACGGGTATGTGCACTGTGTTGTCAACTTTATGTGTCTGTCAACTTGTAGTAAATCGATGCAGAATCAGTGATATTTAAATAATGAAACTGATAAAAGTGCATAGTCCAGCATCTCAGTTGTCGTGTGCAGTCATTTCTAAATAACCAGCCTGCCTTGACTGTAATAATCATAGCTCTGCTCAAAATGTAATTTAATCATTGCTATTGTCTAAATAAAAATGTATATACTGTATGTGTGAATATGAATTTATCCTGATTTGTTTTTTGTTTTTTTTGCTACATATATACTGCATATAAATTTTAGTTTTTCCATATGCCTTTTTTTAAGAGACTTTTGATCTAGGCTTACACAAAGGAACCTGATCAAATAAATAAAACTATAAAAAAAAAGATCTAAAAACTCAAGAGAAAACAGTTGGCAAAGGCAAAGGCAAAGGGAAAGAAAGGAACAGGAAAGTAAATGAGTGGTCTGGCCTCTGAAGCAAGACAACAGTATACTGGGAAGGAAAGATTACTCCTCTGTAATGCCGCGCTCAATGAGGGAGAACCCGACAAGAATAAATTTGAGTCCTAGAGATGAGGGTTTTACACGCTGCAACATTCTCCAAATCACTTCACATCACTCAGACCCACCGTTAGAAATAAGCCCCATCTCCACGAGACAGCTTCTTTTCTCTGTCTTTCCCCCTGCCATTTTACTCATTTTTCTTCTCTTCTCACTTCCTCCCCTTTGTTAAGTAAGGCTCGTGAGTAACTTGTTTCACCGTGCCTATCGTTTCTTGTTATTTTGTTCTCCGCAAAAACAATCGTATCCACAAATTACACAGGCAAACAAATCTAATCGAATGCACTACATATTTCATTAAAAAAAAGAAATAAATAACATCAGAAAATCCATTTTGTCAAGCATCCTTAAGATGAAATGGTGTTCATGTGGCTTTTAACTCCACCTGTCATTTGTCATTTTCAAACAGCTGCCTTCCTTTCCGAATGAGTGATGAATAGCGTTTTGGAAAGAGGCCACACACTTTGTCAGTGACTTTTTGCAAATGACTGATCTGAGCAACACTGACTGATCACCGTTTTTTTTTTTTTTTGTTTTTTTGGGGGGTTTTTTAAGATTTTTTTTTTTTGGGCCATCATTTGACAGTAGAAAGTGGAGATGGACAGCGAATGTGGGGAAAGAGAGCAAACGAATGACATGTAACAAATGGTCCGAATCGTTCACTGCTCAGGGCCTTAGTGCCCATGTGGTATGCACCCTAACCACTCGGCTATCGGGTTGCCCACAGTGACTGATCACTTCATTAACAGAGATCCCCCCCATTGTCATATTGTTCACCAAAAAAAAAAAAAAAACTGTATGAGACTCTACTGTTGGTCCACTACAGTCTTGAAGCATTTACGAGCCCGTTTGAACCGGCTGTCTCGTGTTCTTGTCCTCGCTTTGTCGTTTGAGACGTGCTCTCTCATGCTTTAAACGCATGCCGGGTTTATCGCCTTTCTGACCAGGTCTATTGACAACAACATGTGCTGTTCCTCAAGGTCTCAACACGTATAACATTTAGGATAGCTTTTTATATTTGAATTAAAAATAATAAGTGAATCGTTTGTCCTTGTTACGCTGTATTCTGCAAACACTCTGATTCTCACAGTTTTCTTCATTGAAACCATGTTTGTTCTCATGCTAGCTTTTGGCTTTTGACCTGTACATCTCTGTAGTTTTGTCTACGTTATATAGCACATAAACCCAAACCAAGTCTGTTTTCCAGAGAACCCCTTTCTGCTGACTCCCAAACATTTGCCAACCCTATGATTGGCTCCCGCGGGGAACTCATCGTGGGAACAGAACAAAAAAGGTGATTGGTTAGAAGAAGAGAAAAGGAGGGATTAATTGATTAGATGCCACAAAAGAAAAGGGGAAAGAAGAGAGAAAGCGTGATTTGTTAAAACTCTCATTGGAAAATAATGTCAAGAGAGGTTTAGAAAGGAGAGGGAGAAAGAGTGGTTGTGATAATGAAGGGTTTTAGGTCAAAGACTTGTATCCCCATGGAGAAAGGCAGACCGATAAAAAGGAAAAACAAAGAATTTTGGAGCGATAAAAGGGATGGTCTACAGTAATGAAAGGTTCCAGGTTATGTGAATGCTCATATAGTGAGAACAAGCTATTGAAATAAAAGGTCCTCAGTCTCAGTCCAAAGCTCGCACTTTTATAGAGAGATGAGACTAAAGACTCGCCAACAGACAGAGTGATAAAAGTCGACTCAAACGGCGTTGCCACATTGACCTTGCCTGTGGAATGTGCACCCCTCCTTTGTATTCGGGATCAGACCCTGAATTCCTGAATCCCATGGGTCTTTGTGGACTAAGGAGGTCTGGGTCAAAGTTCGAAACACAGCCCAAAGACAATAGGACACCAACTTTCCACTGTGTTGTCCCTGGAGACAAGGGAGTGGACAAACATCAAGGTGTGCTGAGAGAGAAAATAACTTACTGTTGATAGTCCTCACTTGTTATTTTGTAATGGCACACCTCTTTCGACAAGGCTTTAGCCCAAGGCCGTCACGTTGTTTTGGATCCCTTATCTCAGTGGGTGAATTTGGCATGTGTTTTCCTCATTTGTTTTTTTTTTTTAATCAATATTGAGAAACACTGCTATGCATTTGGCCTTCAGTGTGTACTGTCAAACTATGTGCCAGAAAAAAAAAAATAAAAAATTGACACTTGTACTTTCTCCAAACCACTTACATTGTCAAGATGCTTTAACCAAAGATACCTTCATATCCACATTTCTACTTATGTGTATATCAATATTATCATGTTTTCATCACTTATGGTGCTTTTCAACCATGTCTCTTAGAAATTCCGTTCATATGTAACTATTTAATAAGTCTTGTGGTTAGGTTTAGGCACTGACAGCACTTGGTTAGGTTAAGGGAAAGAAACCAGGACTTGGTTTTCTACAGAAAGAAAAAAAAAAGGACTCAGAATGACTTTAGAAATATTTAAACCAAACCTCAGTCTTTTCCTACAGCTAACCAAAGTGTTTTTATTGCGTGAAAGGCTCTAGGAGTCACTATATGAACTTGGATTTTGTATATTATCTTCCTACGTACTAAAAAAAAAAAAAAAGGCAAACACAGTGTACTGGCGATTGGGTTGATTAAAACGATGTTGATGTGACACATATTTCTGGATCTGAAATGTCTGAGATTATTTGTGTCGACGGTTTGCAAAGAAAACAACCATCGTAACGGGGGCTGAACTGGAACAGTTTATCTTCTTCGTGAGAGGACCAGACGGAAGTCCTTGAAGTCTTGGGCCCAAGAGCACTTGCCCTCTTCCCCCAGTTGATAATGCAGCCTTGGCTCAAGCCACCCTCCTGTTTTTCCATCATAGTGCCAGACAACTGTGGTGGCTGTCGTCGCTGTAAGAATGTTTACGTGCATCATCTTCCACTTGACATTTGTTGACCTTGAGAAGAATCAAAGCTTGTATTCTGCTGGGTTTTTGTAAAAGTTAATTGTCCATGGATTCAGCACCACTCCTGCCCAGTTGGCATCCTGGACTGAAGCACTATTGTGTAATAAAATGGAATTATGCCCTTAATCATTGCCCTCTCTCCTGCTCTTGCTCTCATACACTTCCCCTCTTTATCTCCTTCTTTCCACACAGGCTCTCCATTTTTGCCTTTCTTTTTGAAGTCATTATAGGATCCTGGGACAGTTTTATGGCATTTATTCTGCTTGGCAGTTCTCCCCTCCTCCCTTTCCCATCTCTCTCTCCTTTCTCTCATCATCCCTCTCTCTTTCCGTTAATTACCCTTGCAGTCTTATCTGTCGACACCCTTCAAACTTGCGGTTCCCTGTCATGAATCAAGTGCCCCCTCCTCCTCCACTTCCTCCTCCTCTACCCATATCAGCCAAACAATTAACCAACCGGCTCACTCTAATTAAGCATCACAGAGAGACACATGCAAACTCCACCTTTTTTCTTTGTGTGGACACTCATCCCTTCAGTGACTCGACATGATTTGTGCACCTTGAGGATAGTTTGTCAGCAAACTACTTATGTTTGAGGAGAGTGTAAGTCAAGAACTAATCTTGACTCAACTTAGATGCTCAGTCACAGCGTGAGATGTTTTTTAGCGAACGCACAAATGGTATCCATTACAGAATTGTGTTTTTGCCTCCACTGACTCTCAACAGAGAAGCAACAAAGACAAAGGGCAAATTAAGTTCAAAAGAATGCAATGGCTGTCTGTGGTAGATCACATTCAAGAACGTTCGCACACTGTTACCCTTTGATATCGTTTCCCTTTGTGCGCCTGTCTCTCACTTGAGCCTATCTGTGAAAGCTTAATAATACTGATCAATAATGATATTGATTCAACTACTCATGAGGTGCCCCTGAACAAGCTACTTAACGTTTAACTTAGTGGTACACATACATATCCACCTGGTTTCTGCTTGCTGCAGTTCAAATCCCATGTGATACACCACTGTCCTAACACTTTTAGTGTACAAAGAACATGCTGGTTTAGTATTAACAAAAATGACAAGAAGTGTCCTGAGTGCCCGGGCACATGCAGTTAACCTTGAAAAGGATGACTGGCCTATATGATTGATGACTTTAATACAAAGGATGCAATAATGCAGAACTAAATACAAATTTAGCCATAATGGCATTGTTCATTAAAACACTTCATTATTGCTTTCAAAAGTGGTAGATGACCCATGTAAAACATACAGTACGTACCTTAGAACTTTTAAGTGTTGTTCTTTGCTGTAAAGAAAACTATACGTTTCTGAAGCAACATGTTCGCAGTCCTCTCCAATAACCTCTATAATAATAACACAATGTTCAATGGATTATAGTAATGGAAATGTTGAATGTGGGAATACATATTGCTCTGTAGCAGCAAGTCAACAAGTAAGAGATGTAGCAGCAAGTCAACAAGTAAGAGATAAAAACTTGAAAGGGACCTTCGACATAAGAGGGAACTAAAAGCGGATACAGTACAGTCTGAATGAATAATCCAACTATAGATTGACACATTTTACTACAGCTGACAAGACATCACAACATCCTTTGCTCTGTCATTATCTGTCTTTGCTCTTTCATGTCCTTTTCTCAGTCACAAACATTTACACACCATCACTCTCTGTCAGGCACATAAGTACACAGACACACACTCAACAAGAGCAACACGGAGGAAGCAATTGGGTGTAGAAGAAGATAGTTTTTTTGTAATTATTTCCCCATGCCGTGGTCGACATGGAAAATATTACCCACATGAACAGAAGCAATCAGTTTCCTCCTCAAGGTGTCGGATACACTTATTACGTTGCACCGAGGATGATTTGAAATGCATAATCCCTCTCCCCCGCACTTCCTTGTCTGCGATTATTTAATAATTTTCCCCAATAACTGCATGAATATCATTAAAAATGCCACAGTGACAGTTAGAGAAGAAATGCATATGTCCCAGAACTACCTGTCTGTCTGACAATTTTATTATTTGTTATTGGCAAGGAAAGGCACCGACTGACTGAAATGACAGAATGATTGAATAAATCAGGAATTAGAACATGACGGAAATACAAGGGCAGATGAACTGGGATCTTCTATTCATGCTGCTCACGAGGCAAACTTTTCATTTTAAAGTTTGTTTTGTTGCTCGTAGCTCCATATAGAAGGGGGGGGGGGGGCAGGCGGCTACAGCTGCTGTTTTCTATGCGCATTACTGTGCATTTGTGGTTAATTGTGAGAACTTTGAGCTTGTTACCGGATGGCTCCCAGTTGAAATCCCAGAACAGAACTGGGATGTGAAAGCTGGAAAAGTAAGTCAAACACTGTCATTGTTGCAGCACATTGTAGCAATTTGATGAGGGATTTACACAAGGTGTTTAGCGAGTGTATGCGTAAGTCTCCCCTGCCTTACTACTGCTCCCCTTGGCTATTATTAAAAATGTGTTACTTGTCAGGTATATCTGGTCTGAGCTGACGTACCTTGGAGAAGTGCATAAAAATGGGGTTCTAATGGATAATCTGGGAAAAAAACTGCATTAGACACCTATTCTTTTTATTACAGAGACATAGAATGTCCAGAGAGCCTAAGAAGTAAACCAATTTCGAAAGCAATTCCTAGAAACAGTGGTTGCTCAATGTGGCATTTTGTTTTAACAACAAACAGTTGTGTATCTGAGGAGCCAGTTTGGGTTTGTTTTTTTTTTTTGTTTTGTTTTTTTTTTTGCTTTATTGAGAGTCTTAGTTTTCTGTACTGTCTCCCTACCCACATGGTCTCTGGTGATAAGAGCAAGGGCAATCCCTTAAAATGTTTTTCTTCTTAGGTGTCGTTCTGCCCCTAGCTCTTTTCTCTTACCCTGACTTTGGTGCTAATGTGAATCCATTTCCTCTGACTGAAACGTATCACTTTTATCAATTAAATGACACTTTAGCTCAAACATGAAATAAATCAAATGGCATTGTTTGACAAAATTAACAAAATCCATTTCCTTATCAAGGGATAGATTTTATTTCAGTAGCCACACCTGCCAGCATATTCAATCAACATTGGAGGTCCCACAATTATAATGATTAGTGTTTATTTACACACCGCACGTATACACTAACTATTAATATATTTAGAATCTCCTAACTGCACCATATCTTTGTATCAGACATGTCTGTTGAATCTGTCCTCACAATTCAATGTGAATTTCCCCGAAAACAACCCTTAAATGTTAATATATCGGGCTTATTACAAATATACAGAGTTTACATAAAGCTATTTTACTAACATTTTTATTTCTTGCTGTCTTCTTACTCTTTTAAGCTAATTCCTTAAAAGAAAAAAGAAAAAAAAAATCTGCTTGTCCAGTGAACTGAGTAACTTACGAGTTTGTATACATATATGTATTCATGGCTGCAACATTGTCTGAAACCTTGTTAACTGTGTTTATACTTGCATTGTGCAAACTAGATGTTCAGGTCTATGAACCACGCATAAGTGATTTTTTCTTGATAACTGCAGAGGTGCCAAGCATGGAATTTCAATTTTTCACTCCCCTGTGTCGTGTCGGACATTTATTTCTTCAATAGACGTTGCCTCGTCTGTCACTTCTAACCTACGTAACCCTGCGTTGCCCATAGCAGAATGAAAGTCGACTACATAGGCCGTAAGTGATTTGTGAATAGATGTGTGGCTATTTGCAGTCAGTGAACGCATTACATGCTTTGTATGAGGGATTGTGTCTTGATGTGCAACACACTCAAATGTAAAAAAAAAAAAAAAAAAACGCAGGCTGTGCATCACAACATCTTTGAACATGTAACTGGAGTAACAGACTCTCCAGGTTTTTCTTTTTTTCTGACAGCACAGGTAATGATCTTTAGTCTACTTGTTTCATCAGCATCTTTTATATTTCATTATGCAGCTTCTGATGCCTCTATTCCAGCCTTTAAGGTTCCTCAAAATAACTTTAGTCTTGTAAAACTTTTGTATAAATTTGCAGATCATGTACACACTCAATTACTTGCTTACACTTTGTTCCTGCTGCTTCTTGCACTTTTTTTTTGTCCTCGTCGTAATAGGACACAATTATTCAAACAGATAACCTTCTTTCTCGCTTCCTTCGCCAGCTCATGTGTTTTATTATGGTGGTCTGTTTGGAATGAGTGCTTACTTGTCTTTGTAATTTAGTGCCAGTGTTCAGCTATGTTTAGTTACACTCTGTTATGTAAGGGATAGCTTACTCACTTCATAAAACTTATGTGGCGGAATAATGACCTGACCGTTCCTGATGGCACTAATTTAGTCTAATACCTGATATCATCAGGGGGAGTTTGTCACTCAAGCCATCGGATGTTTCTAATCCACACAAAACCTTAAGGTGTATTTATGCATTTATGTAAAGTTTACGGTGATTCTAACATAGGAGCCTCGGGCACATGATTAATAGTTGGTCAGATTACACACCTTGATATGCAGACTATTTATTGTGCTTGCAAACTTTGATTAACTTTTTCAGATCAGAAAGGGGGGAATTATTTTAGAACAAATTAGCTAAAGAGTAATCTTTGTCTAGCTGCCAAAAACAGAACCATTGCCATTCAACCAAGAAACAGCAAACGTGATCATGTTTATTCTTTCTCATAACGTTTGAGTGCAACAGTCAATGGTGAGATAAAGTTTCGCTCTGCTGTATCAAAAAATACTATCAGTGTCAATGTCTGAGAAGGTGAGATTTGTTTCATCACTAGCACGTGATCAGAAATATAATCAGGACGCAGTGGCCAATCACAGGTCGCCTCATGATCTATGTTATGTGCCATGTAGCTACTGGCCATTACCTAGTTATGGGTGGTTGTTGTATAAAAGCTGCAAAATCAACCTGGTTATTAAGAGCCATGGTTACATCCTGCTGTGTAGCGACATCTGGCAGTTGTCATATTTTTTATGTCTAAGTGACAGAATGGAACAAGTTGGGTGACAGTTTTAATGCCACACAGCTGCCTTTGGAAGGAGGTTTGGGTGGCTGACTGGGTTGTGAAAACCTTGGCCTTGAACTTGTTCATTTACTTTTAACCACGACCATTCTGTGACATTGTAAAATGTGCATTTTACTGTAACCATGACTCTTTTATTATGACCTCAACTCCTATCTTTTCCAAACCCAAACCACACATAACCAAACCTTAACTATGGCATCGTCGCAGTATAACAGTGACATTGGGTACATTTTCTGTGTTTGTGCTCCGTAGCACTGCCGCCTCTGGGATTTTAAATAGTTTCTCCTTTTGCCTGTAGGAATGGTAATGCTTTGGAAACTACAGGTTGTATCACACTGTAAATACATGACAGTTGTAAAGGAAAGAGTGGCAGGAGAAACTGTTCCTCTTAATGTCTGTGTCTGTTTCAATAAATAAGACAAGATCAGTTGCTGTCTGAGCAGCATTACATTATGCTGGCATGAAATATATGATATCATGATATCTTTATTAAAATCAGATGAAATTCAGACATGACAAATGCGTACTTGGTATTCAAATGACTTGTAGCTTCTTTGGGAGACTGAGATTTGTATCAACAACAACCGCAAGTCTTAACAGTTGATGTAATAGGGGATGCAGGAGTAACACTGACACGCCGAACTGGTGGCGGAAGAGGTAGTGGAGAGTTTGTAGCTCCACTGAAGCAGTCGGTGGTTACGTGATTGGTACATGGATTGCAATTACTGAGTGATCAGGAGGCTTAGTGTGCGCGTGTACGTGTGTGTGTCTTTCATTCATAGGTTCGTTGGCAATCTGCCTTGTCTTCAGCAGTACCGTACAAAGGCATCGGGTTGTTTAGACTGAGAGCTTGCAATTAGGTGATACTAGTTACATACATACAATTAGTGACATCTAGTGCAGAGGCAAGAGGTGAAAGGGCTTTCTTTTCACCTCGAAAATCTAGCACAGGAACACACTTTTCATTTTCTTTGTCACTTTTGGAACGTGTTGCAGGAAAGATCTTCAGCTCTTCCAGCAGCTAACAATATACCCTCTTCTGTTTGTTTGCCTTTTAGACAGCTAAATTGTGCATGTCACTGAATGGGAAACTTAAAGGCCTAACCACAATTTATTACAATTTTGATTGCTTGGCTACCCTATGTAAAATGACAGAAAAATCAGTGGCTTTACACATGGCATTGTAAGTGAACCATTTTATTACTTTACCTTCATTTATCACTGTCAGAGAATGAATAAGTGCATCTAAGTAAGTGAGCAATAAAGTTGAATAAGCTGTTGGCCAATGCATTTTTGAAGAGAGAGCCATGACCATATTGCTTTGTAATACTCACTCCCAAAATACTCTGCCAATTTTATGCTTTATGTTCAAAACCTTACAAAGATATATATGTCAGGTTCATTTGTGAGACGTAACGTAAACTCAAAAAAAAAAAAAAAAAAAAAAAAACGTGGCCACTTAGTAGCCAATGTGTTTAAAAAATTTCACAGTTAATATAGCACTTGCTTTCACAGCAGCACTTAGAGTTAATAAGTACCTAAGCCGTTTCACACACTTGCATCCCAAAACACATCATGCAAGTATCAATATGCTCAAGGCATTCTGCAAAAGACTAAGCCGATGAAAGCAAAAATAACTGTCAAGGCTGATAATTACCCTGTATAACCAATAAATTTGAGGCTGATTATAAAATGACAGCGAATAACTCAGCAATTTAACAGTGTGACAGGTGCAGCGTGCCTGCAAGTAACAAATTTTGCGGCATCTCCCGCTGATGTCCTAAAATATTTTGTCCACGCAGCATCGTCTCTCCCCTGCGTGACGCAGGGCCATGAAGCAGCGCTGACACGCCTGGCTGCCAGTGGTTGAGAGGGGTTAAACTCACAAGCCATGATTGGAGCTACTTAAGTGCTGTCAAGGCACAAAATTGGACAGAGCACCGGGCTGAATAATTACAGAATAACAAGGGAAAGGGGGTCTTTGTTTGGCCAAGGGAGGAAAATAATTGATTTAGAAAGAGGAGGGGTTGCATTTTTTTTTTTTTTTTTTTTTAACTTCTTCTTCATTTTTTTTTTTTTTTAACGCACCAGAGGACATGCAAGGTCTCCCGCAGTGGCACTTGGCATCCGAGGGAACTTCCAACCTAGTAGAACGAAGAGCAGGGAGAGCTTGAAAAAATGTAATTAATTGGATCAGATTAAAATTAATGAAGTAATTAAGGAGCTGCCTGCCCTAGTTCTTCGAGTCTAGAACTGTAGAATGTACCACTGGCAGCAGGAGTGGCACTGTGGAAGGAAAGAGGGAGGAAGGAAAAAAAGAAAAAGAAATAGTGATTTCGGTTTAGAGGCACTAAGAGTACAGGCAAGTACGGGTAATGAGGAGAGAAAGAAACAGTAAAAATAAACAGTGCTTGGAAATGAAAGTGGTAATCTGTGGGATACCACTTTTCAATTTATTTTATAATTTTTTTTTTTTTTTTTATGCTAAGTGCTCATTGCTGCAGGGTTTCTACATGTTTCTAAGTGCCACTGTTTTCTTTGTTCAGCCAAATTGTCCACAGCTATACTGACTGTCAAGTTCTCTCTCCCGCTCTCTCTCTCAAAAAAATAAAATGCAATTCTGCACGTTGAAATGAAGGTGCAGAAACAGAGTTTTCTTGATTCAGATCTGCCTGTCAATACAAGAGAAATTGTTAAATAAAAGAGGGGCATTTACGAAATGCACATTATAACTCCGACTCATTTCATTATGTGTCTTAAAAGTCTCACTTTAACAGTGCAATTGTGCTTGACCTTGCAGAAAATGCAGATTTCTGCGACATGCTGTGTTTTTTTTGCATAATAAATTTAAATCTTAACTTAAATCTTAAATATTAACCTTTCGGCATAATGTGGTTCAAGACGTCTGGAGGAGGAGGAGGAGGAGGAGGAGGAGGAGGAGACGACGCATCTTGCCCATCATGGAGGGTCCACTTTTTCCACTTACTGGAGCTTTAATTGCGTGTGCATTTATATGAACATGTTAACACAGCTGCCTTGGTTCTATTATCCTTATGTATGGATGCATTATAAGAAATATTCCTGTTTAGTAATATATTTGTATGTTTAACACCACATTCATTAACTTCACATTAACACACGTCTAACAACACAGTAGCATTGTGTTCACGACCGTACACTTTGATGTTTGAAGGTAAAAAGTGCTTACAAGCATGAGAGAATTCCACAACTTTGATTTCCCCCAATATTGAGGCTATCATCTAGACAGACTATATTAAACTGCACATTGTCAGATTAACTGTATCGCATGATAAAATGTGCATTCAGCTGGCCTACATGACTGGAATATCTGAATCAGCATCAAAAATGCAGACTGATCCATTTACAGTGGGGATTTTTGATACGTATGAGAAGAACAGACACAGCATACTGACTTTCTCCTCATCTGTATTGACTGTAACGTTGTCATTAAAGAGTAATAATAGTAATTGTGGCGCTTCTATTGAATTTAAATCAGTGGCAAATCTCTCCTGGTTTCTTGTCTATATTTCCCCCAGATTTCCTCTGCTCCCTCTATCTTCCATTATCAACTTTTTTTTTTCTATTTTCAATACCCCCCCCCCCCAGAACGCTAATATCTCCATGATCCACTCACTTTGTCTTAAATGAAAGTCCTCCCCTCCTTACATTCATCCCACTGGTCCCCTCCTTTATTGTGATTCTGCACCATTATCTCATCCACTCTCACTATTCACATTTCTCTGATAATGGCAGTGCATGTCCAGTCTGCCACAACGGGCTGACTTCACTCGAGGAGGCAAAAAATAAAAAGTTTGTGTGTGTGTGTGTAAGAGAATCTCAATTAATGGAAAGGAACGCCAGCATGGACAGGAAGACTAAAATTGGGAATTAGTGGCTCTCAGTAAAGGAGTGGAAGCAAATCAGATTTTATGACCCCACGCGTATTAGAGCGGAGAAGATTAGCTGAGAGGGCAAGCGATGAAGAGACAGTGTGTGTGAGATGAATGCTCAAGAAGCTGCAATTTGTTTTATTTTTTGTAATTTCCTTTTCCTCACAAGGTATCAGGGGATGCACTTAATAACCTATATTTATCTGGGGAAGGGTTGTACTGAATATTATTACATCTCTCTTTTGCCCGCCATCCTGTTCTACATCAATGTGGCCGCGTATTATATAAACATTATACTTACATATATTGAACCCAAGAGCCGACTATTGCAGCAACTTTTTTTTTTTTCCTCTGCTGAAAAATGACTGGTTTGATGTGACCTTGTTTTTGGAGAGAGAGTGTCTCATGTGTCTACATGATGTCTACATTATACTGTGCAGGCCTGCACATTGTGGCCTTCACATTTATCCTTGTACTTAGTACGCTTGAATAGTTTATATAATTACTGTACATTCTATGGTGTAAAACATGCTAATTGTATGGTTTCTGGCTCTGAAGCCAACAGGCAGAGCAAGAAGAGACATCACAACATTGTTCTGCAATGGAACACCTGAACACTTAACCTCAATCTATTACATGGGCTTTTGTGCTTTTGTGCTCTTTGTGCTTTTTAGCCTGTATCGGCTAGTATTTTTTTAAATGTTTTATGTTGTTTGCTCATTGCTTATTACTGATCATTATCTAACAGGTGATGTTTCACCATTTAAATGAAGGACACTTATCCACGCTTTTCAAAACGCAGGCTGAAATCACCAAGTACACTCTAAGGTCTGTGTCATCTGCATGGATTTCAAATGAACGTACTGGCTTTTTAATATGACTTGTAGTGGCCATATAACTGAGCTCTTTTTCAGAGTTGACTGTGAGTTTGTTTTGACTAGAGTAGTTTCAGTATTCGGTGTTTGGCATCACTAGGGTTGCGGTGGTTTACCAGTTCCGTGGTACACCATGGTATTAATACAATTGATGATTATCATACGTTGCATGCATTTATTCCTGGGACTGGGGGAAAAAAACCCAAATGGAGAATCCTTTCCTCCGTGGCTACCTGTCACACTCAGCAACATACGCAGCAGAGAGAATGGCAGGAAGAAGCGATAGGATTAGGGTTATCACAGAAGAAGTGTAAGGTCAAAATGCATGTACAGTGGAAACCGCTGTCCGGGACAAATTGATCACCATAAGCGGATGATCATTATAACCGGACCTTCACTTTGTCAGCTGTCTGTTGGTTTAACACTCAGTTTTGTGGTGATAACGGGGTTGATATACCTTAACCTGTTAGTAGTGGACATAGATTCTGGTTCCTGTTTTACACATTACACGTGTACTGTATATTATTGAAACAATGTGAAATACCTGTTATCTCCAGGGCCGAACTATAAGTGTCACA
>JAPQRN010000021.1:1283862-1296480 GCA_037367275.1 Coranthus polyacanthus
ACTTTAGCTAGTTACTTGGCCATGCAGTCATTCAATCAGCCAGGCTTCTTGTGTAGACCGTGTGTGTGTGTGTGTGTGTGTGTTATCTGGTCTCGTATTGAGTGTCACCACTGCGACAAGCCCATTGATCAGACTCTAGGTAAACACACAGAGTGTCTGGTGTGAGTGTGTGCGCACACTGGTCACACATTTCTCAAATATCTTTTTTTTTCCGAAAGAGGACTGGTGGGGGTTATGGTCATCAGTGAATCTGTCCTTTCAATATGTCAGTACTAAATTTCAGTGTAATGTCAGCTATACCTTCAGGTGTGAAGAGCAAGATTCATTATTGGTGCTTATTTCCTCTGGCTGTGAAAGGGTGAACCAAGGTCATAGTCATTCAGAAGACGTCATAGTGCCTGTACGTGCGTAAGATATCGGTCTGCTTTACTTTAAATAAACTAGTTCTGAGGTCAAATTCAGAAATATTTTATGTTTTATTCATTCGTTTTTATCCACACAGCATTCACTATGAAATTGATTTTTTTTTTAATGAGGATGGTTTTGATATTTTCCTCAAATTTTGGATTACAAAATATGGTATTTCTGCCATCAAGGGTCTCTAAATCAAAAGAGTAACAAAAGACATAGTCATGTTCAAAGACAAGGTAATGTTTCAAAATTGTATTATTTTTAGTGACATATTCACATTATATCATTTCATTTTAATGAAGTAGAAGCAAGAATGTAAAGTGATGATATGATGCCATTAACGGACGTCCAAATGAAACCTGCTGTTACGCTGAATAAAATCACAGAGTTCTCTGAATTCAAACATAGTTGAAAGCGTTCTGTGTAATGAGTACACAAGTCAACAAAATATATAACATAGGCCTAGTCGTTTTCAGATATGTTAATGCAGAAATGTTGCATAGTTTAGTTTAGCTTTAAGACTTGTTTTTTGAAGATTTGTGTTTGTGCCGTATTCTGCGTCTTCATACGTTTACCAGAATCACACTTACACAGGAATCATTTAAAGAGGTGTAGCTGAGATTCTTAACTCAAAGTTCTTCCCACCAGTGTGTTCATCTCAGTGGAAATTCCTCAGAAATCCAGCATAAACACAAACAAGGCACAAGAAGGCAGGTTCCATCATGAGGGTTCTTAAGAAACCATTTCAAGCAGTGTTGACTTCCCATGTGTAAGTATGGGTCATTTAGCTCACTCCCTAATTCTGGAAAGTCCCCCCTGTAAGTGTGATAATGTGAAGGGAGGGAAGAAGTCAGCATACCCCGAGATCACGTCCTAATACTCATTTTATTCATTGCGTTCTTCGGGGCATTAAATTTAAATGGTTTTGCTATTAAAACCATTTTTGAATGCCCATATAAATGCATTACATGTAAATAATATTTGCATTAATGGTATGAGTGAGCAGAAATTTGTTATTTTTCTTTTGCTTTCCCACAGCCCACACCTCAACAGTTCACAAGCTTGTTCACCCTCTGTCTCAGAAATGGAAAGAAAGGAGAGTATGCACAGGATTTAATCTGTATGCACATGTGCAATCAGCATTCACCAACTGTGGAGTCAGCCCTTCACTCCTGTTACATAACCAAAGTGAGAAACACCACTAAAACCGCTCACTACATGCAGTGAAAAGCCACAATCTTGCCTTTTTATTACAGTAAATGCCCCTCTTGAAAGTGCTTTGTAAAGACAGGATACATAAAAAGAGCTATTCTGTGTTAAAGTCAAATTATGCAATTTCACACATTGACAGTTTAAGTTAGAAGAGGAAACTGAATGACATAATTTCACGGAAATTGTACAACACTATTTCACAGCGCACTGTTGTTCCGCCAGTCAGTCTATAAGGTGTGCATTCAGTTTCTAAAAGTCTAAGGAATAGCAATGAATAAGCAAATACATTTTTTTCCAAATTGAAACCATGAATACTGTAAATGACATAAATGAACAGATGAATCCCGAGTCTTATCTAAAAACACTGCTATTGTTTTATGCCTGCAGCAAGTTTTTTTCAGACCAGACATTATTATTGTCTGTTCTTACTGTAACTGGGTCACCCGTTATTAGTTTCTACGTGAACTTTACGTCTTACGTGCTTTAGGCTTTAAGAGGGCACTGAGGCGGTTCAAGATTTTACTGAATTATGTGTCATTCTTATTTAGTCTAATGTGTTCCAGCTTGACAGAGACCAAATACCAAACAGATGCACTTGCAAATTAGAAGATTACATCATTTAGTACTCGACGAAAGTAGCAACAAGTTAATACCAAACAGGTTTAGAAAATAATTCACGGAGTGACACGGGGGCACAAAAGTCACTTGCACTGATCCTCGTTCAACGATTTCAGACACCACACCTTCTTGGGAGTTCCACCCTAATAACTTTAAATGCTACTTACTAAAGGACAACAAGCACAGCACATTATAGAGCTGTTTATCTTTACTTGGGTGGTCACTGCGGGCCTTTGGTTACAAAAGGAGGTAAATAGGAAGATTCTTTTCTCACTGTTGCTGTTCCAAGCATTAAAAATGGTCTCACTTTTTTAATCTTCTAGAGGTACTTTCACAATTGGCAAATAATTCAAACTGCACCTTTTTCATTAGCTTTAAGTCCATACAAAGCGGCAAGGTACACAGATTGTTACAAACAGAGAATCTAGGACATGGTTTACAGCTGGGGAACTGTGTTAAAGTCACTTTAAAGTATCTGGGGGGGGGGCATTACCACTATGAACCACACCCTGTCAAGTATCTCACCTAATTAACTTTAGCACTTAATGACAGACCATGAGTCAGATCAATTATGTTGCCCGTGTCACGATTATTTTCCCAAAGAACTGTCCCTCTCTGTTTCAGTGATCAATGTGTGCCCTTAAGTACCAAAGCAGACGTCTTCTGTTTTCACATTCCTTCAGCCAATATTGCCCAAGGGGGTTGATTTTAGATAGGGCCCCTCCTCGCTCAGAACAATGAATCAATGGCGTGACTTTGCATGTTTCTCTGTAATTCACTAAATTCCTTTAGTGACCTGGTCTCGGTGGCCCGAGGACGAAGATAGAGACCAAGAGAAGGAGCAGCACACATACGTACAGAAATGCATATGTGCGGGCAGACATATGTATGTGTTCATTCTTATGTATGAGAGAGAGATAAAGGGAGACAGTGGTTTTGTACTGTACGTTTATACAAACACACACACACACACACACACACACAAACACATATACTAGATGAGACTACCTCCCCAATACTCTATATATAGTGTGTAATTAGGTTAGGGATCTGGGAGCCTATTCCATCTGCAAATGGTTATTGATCGTGCAACAGGTGCTGAAAGAAAAGTGTGTGTGTGTAATATGAGGCTGTGTGTGTGTGAGCGTTGTTGTGTATGTGTATTCTTTTCATGTAGCTTTGCATACACAGGAATGCCTCCGTGTCTCTTCATGCCTCTGTGTTTGTGCCTGTCTGGCTGTTCCCTCTGTCAGTGTGTGTGTTTGTGTGTATCTTACATGCCTGCATTTCTGTGTGGATGCTCAGAGCAGGGGGATAGGGTGGAGGCATTAACCAGTGACATTTATAGCTATTGTCTCATCTGTCAAACCCTGCTTGCTCTCTGGGTCTTTAATTTGCTAATTAGACCACAGGACCCCTGTTTGTTTCAAAAGACCACTGCCTAGATACTTATCTGTTTTACAAGATAATTCCCTGACAGGGTGGTGTACTGTGTGTATCCCAGTGGGCCCTTATTTGTGCTTCAGCACACTCTGGCATTTTTTACAGGTCTAGGCGAAGAAATATAAAGTCTAATGGGATACAGTTCGCGTGAAAAGGGGGATGTGTTAGGTTAGAATTTAAGACTCTCAAAAGACATTTTCAGACACATAAGTTAATTTGGCAGAAAAGTGCCAAGGAGGTGTTTACCTTGAAGGCAAGACTAAAGGAATCATAGCCGCAATATGCGAAGCTGTTGATGAACAAGGACAAGAACGGCTAAAGCGGCTCTGGGTTCTCAGTTTACCTTCATGAAAATGAATTTAATGAAGCACTAATATATGGTTTAGAGTTACATATGTTGTATGTGTTTAAACCCCTTGCTTTATAAAACCACAATCAGGCAAATAAAAAAGTTAACGCTAAAAAAGTCTGGATTTAGAAATACTGCATGTACAAAAAGTAATGCACAAACATGCAAAGAAAACACCTACAAGAGAGAACACCGTCATTGTCCATCTCCATGATGTATATAGTGGAAGCGTAGTGTCGCAGCAGCCGCTCTGTCAACAGTCCACATACGCTATATGTTCAGTGTCGCCAAGGGGTAATGTCTAAAATGTGTAACCAATCTAATAATGTGTGTTAAATGCACCTCACGCTAAACCAGAACTCCGCTATGTGATTTTGTGGGATTTGTTATGTAACACCGGCAGCTCTCTCCAAAAGCGGGGACGCAGGAAAGAAAGGAAGCTCCAAAGGCACAATGACTGAATGATATACTGTATGTCATAATGGCTGGAACCTCTCCCAGCACTGGGCTAAAGGAATTAAAAATGAAAAAAAATAAATAAAGAAATATCAAGAGAATCTCAGAGCTAACTCAGATTCATGTGGCCTTTAGTACACTTACTGACTGGCCTTCTTCCAGTCCAGAGATGTTTGTACTAAAGCGAACATATTAACTGTCATGTTTTTTGGGGGGTTTTTTTCCCCACATGTATCACCCAATCATCCATCCAATCAATGCAACAAGCATTGGCCCGGAAGCCTCGTCTTTGTTTACGTGATATTATTACGATAGCTTCTTACTGCTGATGAGGCTGCAGCGTGCTGCCCGGCCTTACAGGACTGCTGCGCTAGGTAACTAAGGAAACCAGACATGAATAATTCAATCACAGAGCAATCATGGAAAATCGTCAATCAAATGGTGATGAAAACATCAAATAGTCAGAGTACGCAGTAATATTGCTTCTCTCTGGTACTGACCTTGTATCTTGAGCAAATAAGCCTAAGATTTGATTGTTTCATTTCAGAATGCATGAGTGAGTTTCGCGGGCTCCAAAGGGATGAAAAAGCCAAGAGGGCTCACTGTGATACCTCTAACCCACCAAAAGGCCTACTACAGTTGAAAAATCAGAGCTATCTTTTACCGCAGGCTGAAAACTCATCTCTTCAAGAAGTGTCTCATGCCTCCTTGTCCCCTCTGAATCATATCCCCTCTTCCATATCTTCCTCCTCTGCCGGCTATAATATGCTTTTATCTTCAACTTAACAAAATCCTTTCTACTTCTCTTCTTGGATTTTAATTTCAAATATTTCCACTATTAAATGATAATTCTGGGGTCACTGTAATACTGTCAGGCCACTGTGGTGGTGACCATTGTGACAGCCTAATGCCCCAAATCTCCTATTATCTAGTTCTCATTAAAGCTTGAACTGGAAAATTGTCAGACTGTGTTATTCGTGACTTATATTCACTTTTAAGCCAGCTATAATTTTAATCCTGTAATTCTGTACCAGTCACCACACTGACAATATGATGATTACAGCAACAACTACAATTACCCTCCCAAAATAAAAAAATAACACCATTTCTGACAAATCAAGAACAAAACACTTATTTCTTGTCTGTTTTGGCACTCCTACTCTACAATTTACAAAACTCTACTGTCAGTCTATAAAATACTTGAATAAATTCCCAACATTTTTTTTTTTTTTCCCACAGCTTTTTCACAACTTCTTTCACATTAACTCCACTGGCATAAGGGACACATTCATCTGCCTTTGTGTCATCGGGTTAATTCAGAGACTACACGGTCAGTTTGTATTTACAATCCTTGACATTTGCTTGCGTAACCAAACTAAATGCCATTCTCAATATACAAAGCAATATTTTCCGTAGATTTTATTGTGTGAAGGTTCCAGACTACATTGGTAAATGGAGTGTATGTGTTAGATAGAGGGAGGCGAGGCTCTCGTTATGGTAACAAGGCAGAATGAGGACAATTCTGCCTGGGATGTCATCTACCTGTGTCTGGTCTGTAAGTACTGTCACTCTTGCTTTGCTCTTTGGTGACAGTAAAACAAACTGCCAATTTATTGTTCAACAGAAAAGACCGTTCAGAACCTTCTGTGCCTCTACTGTCTGAAATTTCTGATGAGAACAGTTCAGATGAGGAGTCAACACTTGATCTTGCGACAAAAAAAAAAAAAGCAAAGACCTACTCTTTCAGGCCAAGGCTGACGTAAATGCCATGTACTGAATGTACTGCTATTGGTGTTGCCCAACATTTTGGGGAAAACTAATTTTGTTGACTTGATTGCAAACTTTAAGCATGAAACACTCGTAAAGCACAGCAAATGCGTGAAGCATCAACTATGCAGGAATAGAAGCGCTGATGGAATTACTGCCAGCAGCGGAGGCGACAACTGACATTTACAGGTATATACGCTGTATGACCAAAAGTTTGAGGGCAACCCTGATCGTGCACTTTTTTGTAACATTGGTGTGCAGCTGTTTTTTTTTTTAGGTTTAATGTGATAAATTATAGGGAAGTCCGAGTGCTGCAGCTTTTAATGACAACAGTGTGCCCCCCAGCAGCTTGGTTAAAAAAAAAAAAAAAGAAAAAAAGATCCTGAGAAAGATGGCAGTGCCTCTGTGCATGAAGTTCAATCAATAAGGAAATGGTTTTCCCAGTGTGGTGAAAAACTGAACTGGTCTGCACAGCTCCATGTCTCATACAACACCTTTGGGATGAACATGAATGCAGACTGGAGGCCAGGCCGCATCGCCCTGATTTTGAGGCTGAATGGGAGCAAAACCTTGTAACCAGGTTCCAAAACCAGAAATGCTGGGACTTTCCTGAGGTTTGAAATGACATGTTCAGCAATTACATATGGGATGTTTTTTAAATTGTCCTCAAACTTTTGATAACATAGTGTACGTATCTACCAGTCCAGAAGGGAACAGCGACAGCCGTTATTAGACTTTAGAGCTGTTTTGATAAAAACTAGCGCTCCCATCTTCGTAAAGGAGAAGCATGCCGCTTGAGGCTCAGTGATGTGTATTCTAAGCATTTTCAGACAACAGTGGAACGCCACAGCACAGACAAATAAATGAAATTGTGATACAGATACACAGGCAATACCATTTGTAGGATGAATTCAAAATCATTTATCCGCAATACTGACTGAAAATGAATTTGAATGTGTTGCACTGCATGTCATTTTAAGTGGTGCTCCTATTCTATTTTGTGCTGGGGCTCCTACAGTTTTCAGTAGGGAGCACCAATGATACTATCGGAAAAAAAGTTAGTTTGGAGCTCTTTATCTGGTTTGTGTCAGTTGTGTCAAAGTGTCAGTTATTGCTAAACATTATTTTAATACCGACATAGCATAAATGGTCGATGGATAATTTAACTTGAGCACTAACCAAGGAATATGTTCTTTAAACATCAGCCTTTTGGAATTACTTGTACTAGAGCTGAACATGTTTATATAGATTTTTTTTATATTAGTAATAAAAAAGTTACAGCGTACGGTCACAGACTGATTTAACTCCTTGCTAATGCGGTGGATTTAAGATGTCTTTATAGCAAGTAATGCATACAATACTCTCCTTGTGCACCACTGTACATGACAGCATCTTGGAAAATGTACGAATGGCATTTATTGTACAGGGAGCAACTTGCACGAACATGAAAACTATGTGGTTTTAGCTGTAGCACAAGAGCATGACACGTGACAAAACAACGCACACGTGTGCTAGGGCACTTTACTTACTTAGCAGCAATGCTTGTATATGTGTTGGTGGGCACTGTAATCAAATACGCTGAAAATGCATCCCATTCTTTTATAACTGCAAAGATAGCCACACAAAATAAAGAGGTGTGCGCACACAAACACACATCCCCCATCGTTTGGAGTGCACATTAGGCTTTCTATGTCTCTCTGCCCCATTTCTTTCTACCAGCACTGAGATGAAATATTAACAAGGAGGACGGCACCCTAACCCACATACTGTATCCTGCACTGCCAATTTATGACTGCCTTAATAGGCATGGGGGTGGAAAACACACACAAACACACTTTTACGCCAAATAAATACACTTAGAGTCATTTTATCAGTGAATCAGTTTATCTTTATTGTAAAATGATGGAGTAAAGTGTAAAGTTTTTCAATCATATGTTCAAAAAGATAATCTGACACGCTGTGAATACCTGCCATTCAACAATCAATTTACTTGCTATCTTTCAAATTATCCTGTCATACCGTCTCTTTACTTCCCCCATTGCCTCTCCGTAAATATGTATCATTCAGCCACTGCCCACAATTTTTCAGATTATTACACATTTAAAACCTATCTTCGCTCACTCTCCTTCTCTTTCCCCGGGGGACAATTACAATATTTAAAGTATAATATGACTATATTGCCGACATATTTTCCAGAAAGTGGGGAACACTCATTAGAAAAGTGAGAAGAAGATATGAGAGGGGAGAGATAGGCAGTAGTGTTGGGGGGGGGGGGACAAGCAAATAGGATTTGAAGCCTAGCAAAACAGGAAGGCTCTCCGGGAGAAGGGAGTTGTCACTTTTCATTAGACACAGTCACACGGATGGGCCCGGCTCGCCTGACGCCTTTCCTGCATTCATACCGGGAGATGAAGCAGTACAGCTGGAGAGTTTTGTCGTTTTTTTCCCCTTAATATCTGCGTGCATGCGAATGACTTTGCGTCTGTGTCTTTGAATGCATCTGTCATTAGGATGTCATATATGCTACATCTGTGCCCTGTGTGTTTGTGGCGTCTTAATGCTACAAGCCTCTCTTCATGCTATGCTGTTGCTGCAAAGAAGTGGAAGTTATTTTGGGCATCCGAGTCCTGATCTTTTTCTGCGGAGCCACTTTCAAGGCGACCCTGTCCTGTTGAAAATGTGTTCAGGTTGTTTTAGCAGCCTCCGTGTCACGACCCGTACGAACTCACATCATGTTGCACGTGACACATCCAGCAGTCGTACAGCAAAATGTCATATTGTTAAATTTAAGTGATGAGACAGAGCAAGGCACGTCTGCTGACGTCGTTTTATAGGGAAAAAGTCCTTGTTGGGAGCAGGTCGGGGTGGTGGGTGGATTAATGAACCTGTTAACTTTACTACAGCACACCACTGTTAAATTGTAAGCGTGTTTGTTATTGTAACCATGACAACGATCTTCATCTAGTACTGTAGCCCTGACCACAACTTTTTTCTAACCCTAAACAAGTTGTTTTTATGCCCGAACCTAACCGAAGCTTAGCGATGACATTGTCACAGCATAACAAGTAACAGTTTTTGCACATTTGCGCCATTTGGGCAATTTCTCTCTGCGGTTGTAGGGCCACTAATCCATCAAATGCTGGTGTGGATCGCATGAGAAGATGCCAGATGAAGAGAAGCAACTTGCTTGATCGTTCACTATAGAGGACTTGTTATCATGGGCTTTCATGGGCATGAAGTTATCCATGTTAAATCATTAAGGAGAAAAAGTCTTATCTCAAGGTACGAGCTAGTATACAGAACAAAACAAACACGCACTATGACTTCCCAGAAGCAAGCAAAATTCAAAGGCAATGTTTGATTCATTTTTGGGAGGGTTCAAATTAAGGTTTTGTTTTTGTTTTTTTCTTTTTTTTTTTAACGAGCTATACCTCTGTTTTATGCCTTTTGTTGGCTTTGTCTTATTGCACGAGTTTGTATTTGGAGCAATTCACACTGAAGCTACGATAAAAAATGCATGACTTCTCAGACACCGTGCTAAAATGATTAAAACTGATGTTAGTAATATAAACCTGTAGCACTGCTAACCTTGCAGACAATTCTGTTTAAGGAATATCGGCGCTACTTTAAATCTAGACTAAAATAATGAGAATTTGCTGTGGGGGGCACTCCCACTACGCAACTCTTACCCTTACAACTCTTTACTGCTTGATTTGTGTAGATATTGTGTATTTGTGTGTTGCACGCCTCTGTGTATTTTTGACAAGATGTAGTGGTATCATGCCTTCTTTCTCAGTCTCTCCTCTCCAGCCTGCACATTTTCTCGGTATTTGTCAGACTCAATATCAGTCCGTCCTGTTCTCCCTCTCTGGCTCTCCTTTCTCCCTCGGCTCTCCTGTCTCTCTCCATGGCGTTGGTTTACCCTTACTTCTCCTCTCATTGACGCTTCTGTCATGTACATTCATGAATATTGAAACACCATCCCCCCTGGTAAAGCATGGCCTGTCTTAAGATGTTAGGAGCAATGAATACCTCCCCAGTCTTTGCTTCACACTAAGATGTTTGAGTGGTGCCTGGATGCTGCACTGAACAGGAATGGCCTGGTAGTCCATTATGTGAGGTACAGTCGGTGTCAGACAGACAGTCCGCTGACTTCTCTGTCGTGCCCCATAATGTCTGTGTAGGTTAGTCAGAAGTGGGCAGATATGTGTGGTTTGTGTCTTCTGTGCCAAAATCTGGGACTTGAAAAATTAAAACGCTGATGTAAACAATCAGTGCTTAAATTAGAATCTTCATTAATTTTTATTGCTATCTCAGCTTCATTTAACATTCAGTATAGCTGTTGTTAAAAACTTAGACTGCAGTAAAAGTAGCAGCAGTGATAGAGAACTTTTCCTTGGATTCACTGATATACGGTAATACGGAGTTGGGTTTGCATTATTTTAATTCATGTCTGTTCCAAATGTGAACTATTTCTTAAAAACAAACTGCTGTGGTAATGCCTGAAACATCTAACACTTATTTGCATTCAGCATGATTTTCTTTGCAGGACTCCCAGACGTCACGTTTGAGAAAAGTACATGTTTTTTACGATTGGTACAAACATTTTTCATAATTTTTGGCTAATGACTGTTATTATCAGCTGAAAACAATCTCTGTGTTGCTGATGATAAGTATTATCATCAGCAACACAGAGATTTATTTATTTTTTGGTGTAATTTTTAAGTTTGCTGAAGTCAGACGAGTCAGTGAGGTAACTCTCGTATCCATTACTCTAGTTTGGCGTTTTCCTCTCTCCTCCGACGCGAAGGGCAGTCTCATCGCTGCCTGAGTTGTCCGTCACAAACTAGGTCTCACTTCTACGTGTTGTTGACCACCACCTCAGCTCCGCCTTTCATCAGATGCCTCGACTGGCAGCTCTGTGCCAAAACACAATTTGCATCTTTTTTTCATGAGAGGCATATTTGACACGTGGCTCTTTTTGCTAAGTTAGAGCTATTGTTTTAGCATTATATTCGAGTGCAGCACGTTTGGTTAAATTCCCAGCTCTTAACAATATATTGAAGTGTCCTTGTCCAAAACAGTGAATTTCAAACTGCTTGTGATGAGGAGGTCAGCACTTTACATCGTGGCTTAGCCATTATTGGTGTGTTTGTGTGAGTGGGTAAATATGTGAAGCGCTTTACAGTACTCTTGGATAAAAGGAGCCATACAAATGCAGTCCATTTAGCATTTGCAATGACCCTATTTCACACGGGAGGCTATGACATACTTTGTATCGACAACAGTCGATATATGTACGTTGCTTGTACACACCTGCACGGTAATCGTTAATGGAGAGGAAAGCGTTTGTCATTCACTGTTGGACAGCATTTGGCCCAGTGACCCAGTCTGAAGTCTGATTTTTTTAAAAATACTGCCTTCAGAAGAACTGGGGCTTACTGTAGTTCACTGTGGCTCGCACCATGCGTAAAGCAACTTCTTATCAATGCGCTTGTTCAGGATTTTTTGGCAAAACCAGCAAATTTTAAATTGTGTGATTTTAGTGCTCGTGGCCAGCGACTAGCATATTACAGTTCAGTCTCGAGTGGTGAACTCCACTCCTAATCACAAAGCATTTTAGGAAAGAAAGCGTGGTTTGGTTTAGTTTTTTATATCCAATCAAGCCGCTTTAGCCAAACAAAAAACAAACCGAAAAAAAAAACCCCCACTTCAGGTGTTGTCACTGTATACATAAAGCCAATATAAGCAAAACATGCATTTTGATAAGCGGTGTCAAATATTGTTTCCTTATTGAGTGTACTGTCCCCTCAGCATCTTATCACTTTAATTAAAATGTGACTGGATTTTGTTTAGTCATTGTCCCATCATTTTTTTTTTTTTTTTTTGGGTTTTGTTTTGCTATTGCCATGCCTTCACCACGTCACAGCAATTCACAGATATTGATAAAAAAACCTGCAAGATGATCATTCACACCGGGGGGATCAATGTCATCATCATAACTCCAGGGAGGAGGCGCTGAGTAAACATATTGATTTATTTGCTTTTGATTAGAACTCATGCCTTTAGGGACACAAATGTAGGCTTATGTGGCCCACATGGAAGTGAATGGGGGTGCTTCGCCAAGGGGGCTGTGTGCTGCCAAAGGAGAGAGGTGTGTGACAGGATACGGAAGACAGGATGGGACAGAAAAGGAAGACGAAGGAAGGAGCGCGGAGATTGAGAGACAGTGTGAGCAACGGCGACGCTGGAAATATCGTGAATGAAAAAGAGAGACGTTGAGGGATTAAAAAAAAAAAAAAAACCGGAGAGGGGGACGGCCGTTTGGGGGTGGAGTCATTCAGCGAATGCGCGGCGCGGGG
>JAPQRN010000021.1:1296580-1316377 GCA_037367275.1 Coranthus polyacanthus
ATCACCAGTGCGCACACACACACACACACACACACACACACACACACACACACACACACACACACACACACACACACTCATGTTTTATTCTCTCTCTCACCCACACAGCTGGAATCAAACAATGGACAGCTTCTGCTGGCTACTAAGTAGCCGCTCATCGTTGTAAATGGCAAGCAAAAGAGATAGATATAGAGAAACCCAGTAAGAGAAAGGAAGCGCTTCATGAGTTTTACTGTATGAAGTGAGTGAGCGTACTTTAGCTCAGATTTTATAGCTAAGAGTCCTCTCTATCGTTTCACTTTAATGACCATATAATGGAGGTGTATATGTGGTTATGAGTGTCCATGCACACATGTTAAAGCACACACACGTCCACATTAATTTGGCCCTCTTCTGTGTATTAAGCGTAATATCTGTGCTGGACATCTGTGCTTGTGCAGAAAGTTGTGTTTTGTACTGCATACGGCAGTTGCAAACATTGTAATGACTTTTTTTCCCACAAGTCCCACAGCTCGTAATGTCTTCCTTATGCAGTTGATGCCTGTGGATTTCCAACGTTGCATTGCCCTACAATGGAGCCTAAGTCTAAGAGTCTATTTTCATTTCTGTAGATATGCATTCCCTTCAGTATTAAATGAACATTTTATAAATATACTTCAAGTAGTAGTGTTTTTATTTGAACTGAATGTGTGCTAAATTTTATATACACTTCCAGGGTTTTATTGGCAAGGCTAGAGTTTATGTAATAGAGATATTTTACAGTAGCGTGGCAGATGTTCCTGTGTAATAATAAGCTAAAACATCAGTATCTTATGGTGAATGTAAACATGTTCATTCCTGTTAAGGGTCATCTCACCTCGCTGTAACTTCATCAGTCTCAGTCAAGACAGCAACATAGGGTGAATATTGGTTCATGTTTGCATGCGAGTTTGTATGGCTCAGCTCAGATTTCTTTCAAAACTATTTTTCCTTTTAACACAAGGTGGTTGCTGTTTTGTTTTTTTTCCCCCCTTCTTTTTTTGAACGGTTTGACATTTCAGAGTTGCAAGGCTTGCAGACCCTACTCTGCTCATATATTCCCCATTCCTAGATTGCACTGTTAAAGAGTGTGAATGTGCCTGCTGTGGGGCTGGGCCACGAATGAATTTTTAACGGTAGAAAATGGGCTGTAAGATGGATTTCCCCTCGTAAACATCCGCCTGCCTGTTGGCCACCCATAAGCCCCCCACCCTCTTGCTCTATAGCTCTTCCATCCATCCATCCATCCATCCCTCCTTTTCAGCTCACATTTTCCACTGGAAACACTTGACTATGCCAGCAATTCCCCCTTCAACCTCTCACTTTCTTTCTCTGTAGATTTTGCCTTTTCGCCTCTCCTCTCTCGACCAGAGTCTCCCTTCACTTCTCACCTCCTTTTTTCACGTTACCTCTCACGTCCATACCTTTCTGCCTTTTCCTCCGTCATTCTCTTCTCATCCCCTCCCGGCTGCTGTTGTCCATCATCCTATCCATCTTCACTTCCTCCATGCCTTACCTTTCCCATCATGCTCCCTTTTCTTTCTCCCTTTCCCCAACTATGCTGAGTTTCATTCCACCCTGAATCATCATACTGTATAACAACAGCATGCCAAAGCTGCACCTCCTCCTCCTCCTCCTCCTCGTCCTTTGCACTTTCTTCTTCCAATATATGAGGCTTATCTGTCAAGCTGTCAACCCGCGTCCCTGTTAACAATAGCCACCTTTCTTAATGTTCTTCCCTTGAAGAACACAATGAACTGCTTTCTTCCCCTGAAAGCAGACACAACGGCTCATCATAATATCTCTATGTTTAGGAGATTTCTCTCGCTCTGTTGTTCCTCTTGCTTGACCTCTCTCTTTCTTTTGCTTCCATCCCCACCTCTGCCTCTCTGTCTCTGTCAATATCCTATTCTCTTTCACTGCCGTTCACTCTTTGTATCCCCCTCCCCTAGGTTTCCTCTTCAGAATAGCTTTGTGATTGCATATCTTTTGGGATAATACAAGTGTATGTGTTTGTGCTCGGTGTCATGCCATTGATAAAGGTGGTGCTCGGATGGGTACAGAATTACAAGGTCGAGAGCGTGAGGGATGTACCGAGAGCATAGAAAGGAAAGTCGGATGAAGAGAAGATGCTGTTAGAGTAAAAGTCCCTTTTAACAAGAGTTAAAAAAGCACCTTAAAGACCTTAAAGTGGAATTAACTGTTACTTACAGCGAGCTTTTCAAAAAGAAAGTTCCGATGAATGCTCTTAACTTCTGTTATATACACCACTGGTGGTGCTAAATGTTAAACTTACCTAATAAATCATCGAAATTAGTTCTGTTTGGACTGCGGTTAAACTTGGATGAATTAAGTATTATAAAATGCAGTATAACACATTGTAATGGTAGTACCAAGAACCATTCACCATGTCAAACGCAAAAAAAAAAAGTGATTTAAACAGGATTTGAATTCATTAAAACCAAATGCTATTTAAAACATTGTTACTTTAAGAGGGCCACTCGACCAGCCCTTATGTTCGTATTGGCTCTTCCTGCACATTACCTTCTGGGGTTATTTGTTGCACTTCACAATCGTTATGTACTGCATGTATTAGGATTTTTTGTACATTTTTTTTTTTATGTGCCGTAAAAAGTAAATCTAAAAAAACGTATTATCCTCCTATTTTTCTGGTCAGAGCTTTGAGTAGGAGTTTACAGAAGTGAAAAATATATGGAACCATCATCTCAAGCCTCAAAATCTCAAGCTATCACTTTGATATCGGACTTCCCTGTCTACAACATTAATTGCCAAAAGCAGTAAGCCTGGTTAGCAATCTATCTTGTACTTTTTGCCTGAGCTGGGATGCGGTCTTACTTCAGAGTGCAGTTACTCTCAGCTATTGAGGACGGTAACTCTAAACAAAAACAGCTGAGAAGGCAGAGAGAGTGAGACCAGTGATGCAGAGTAAAATAAGGATGATGCCAGTGATATGCGATAATGTCACATAATATTTCATGCCTGTCGCTCAGAAATACGTTCTCATCCTGGTTTGTGCCCATCACAGTAGCTTATGATTCTGATAGTCATGGTGGGTTATGGCTGACATGTGTGCGTGTCACTGTATAAAGAGGATGATCAAACAGGCCCAAACTATGATGAGATTATCATTTATTGTGTTTTAATTAGCAGTCTTTTAAGTCGGGGGGCAAAACAAATGTGGTTGGCTGTGTGAGTGCACACTGGGGTGACGGAGACCTCTTTATAGATGTCATTGATTTATTCTTTAAATCTTCCAGAAGACTCTTATCTCTCAGTGTCTTGGGTCTGGGTTTTTAATGCCCTCAACATTAACATTCACTGTGCGTGCTGTTTAAACTAATTGCATCCTCCTTTAATGTTGGAAAGTTAAGAATCGTGTCATCTCAGCATTTGCCATCAGGGTTGAAATGTTTTTTTTCTTTTTCTTTCTTTTTTGGGGGGGGTCTTTGTATTGACTGTGAAAGGTGATTTTCTGTCAAAAAGCCAGTTAGCAAAGCATTTAAGTGGTGCATGAAAGATTATCGCACTATTCAGCAAATGCCCTTAAGTAAGTAAGTAAGTTAGTTTTGATTTTCGCTTCTGTACATTTTGTCTTTACATTAAGTTTCCCTTCCCACCACTTTAAAAGCTTCCAAGAAAGTAGTCTGTTCCAGTCTTGCTGCCTACCCTCTGTGTTCTCTAAATAAATGTTCCAAAAAGCAGGGTTTTCCCTTGCTGTTTCAGAGGGGCTTAGGCTGTAACCTTGCCAGTGGTGTGTGTTGTACGGGGGTGGAAGGGAGGCTAGAGGAGTCTGTGAGAGCACACGATAACCTTTAGGGCCAAACATCAAGCTCTCTTACTCTGCAGCCTTATGCCAGGAATTTGAAATATATTTCTTGACATTTTGGAGGATTTGATGTATTTTTCATGTACTTTTTGGGAGGGAGGAAACTACAAGCTCTCTGTTGAGTCCATGTAAGGGTTTAAAGAAAGGCACTTTTTTTCTTTTTTTTTTTTGGATTAACACTTACTGAGCCAGATATATTTACTAAGGCTGCGCTCAGAACAAGTCTGTGCGTTGCAGTAAAATATTGTTGCACTACAGTCCATTTTCACGCAGTGTTGGATTTGGTGTATATGCATCCTTGAAGAGCACTGTGTTTGCTTTGCTTTGTGTGTTTTTTTTTTTGGTTTTTTTTTGCACAGCTTTGGGGATCCTATAGAATTTTCAGAGGAAGCCATTCAGTACAGCTCCGGTCTCTAACAGTCTCTGACGAAAATTGGTTCAACAGCTTGGAATGAGAATCTGAAAGGAGTTCAGTCTTTGTTTCTTGGATCTAAATATGTTTTCTTTAGAGGAATTTAAATACTTGCTTTCTGTCTTGACCGCGTCACCTAGAAGGATCACTGCTGGAGCCAGATCATAATAACAGTACACTTGTTTGATGTTAGCGTTCGTTGTTTTCACCTTTTCTGACCCACGCACCTGACAAATTAAATGACATTCCGCGTTTCTTTCTTTCTTTCCACCTGCCCACGTTGAATTGGCAGCAAATAAGTCGTGATCATCCTTGAAGTGATCATCAGCTTTACAGAGTAATTTACAGAGCAATTATGACAGTTATGATGAGGTTACTGTCTGGCAACTCACTTGTCCTTCATTGTGTCTTTGTGATTTAATTTGCAGTGCCATGACAAGAGGCAGTCTATTTGAAGTTTTAAAGCGGGGGCACACTTTGAGACAAATTAAATCAAACATTGCTTGAGGAAGCCACATTTGAAGACACATAAGTATTTTTGGTGTAAGTGTTTTTTACTTGTGGTTTTGGGCATTTCTGTTGCCATTCTGTCCATATTAAACAACAAATTGGGTAGCGTTGTGACGAGCTGAAGATTGCTGATGTGGAACGCAAAGGTCAGTTGTAGCGGTCATGCATGTTTTATGTAAGCTCTGTATTGTCTAGGTAGATTTGAAATGTTTGCAGTTATTGCAGTTAGTAATTGAATAAAATAGTGGATTTTAGATCATCCAGGGAACATGAGACATCTTCTTTTAGCACCGCCCCAAGAAATAAGCTTTTATCTATAAATAAAAAAGGACTGTCAGATTTTGATAATGACATTTCAAAGTAATGACAGCACAAATGAAGAAAGCAGGGATACAGAGGAGTAGCTAGCTGACAAGAGAGAAAAAGAACAAAACAAAAAAAAAAAAACAACAACAAGAGAGCATCCTTAAATATGAGAAAGAAAGAGGGAAAGCCAAGAGAGGGATGTGTATGCAATCATCACCGAGCTTACTTCCATATGCTCTTTGGTATTTCTTCTGCTTCTTGGAAATGGAGTTCCAGATATTTCTGGGATGAAGGAGGAAGGTTAAGGAGGTGTGGACACTCGGTAAGAAAGAAGGCTTTTTAAAGAAACTCGAGGGGGTAATTTTTAAAACCCCAGCTCCTGGCGAAGCAGTTGTGTGCTTGTGTCTGTTTGCACATCAGAGTTTTTCATTAGACTTTGTGCACTGTGCGTCTGAGGGACAATGCTTATACACAGCTTTATGCATAAGTGCTTGTTTATCTGTCTATTAGTTTTTATCTCAGGTGGTCCCTTTTTGTGTATGTCTTGATGTGTGAGAGTGTGTGTGGCTGTGCTTTTGTCTGTGTGTGTTTATGTGTGCATGCATTTTCCCCTGGCGCTGCCTGTGTGCTGGTTAGACCATTAATGATGTGTCTAGGGAGCAGTGCCTCTACATAATTTATCAACCAGGATTTATTAGCCGCAAAATTAACTTGTAGGGGCTGGGGAGCACAGGATGTATTTGTTCTTTATTTTGGATTTATGTGTGTGGATGCATTGTCACTCCCCTGTGATCTATTTTTCTCCATCAGCCTCTTACCAGGGGAATGTCCCCTGCTATACCAATCGCCAAGTTATTTTAAATTAAGTTGGGTTTTTACTATAATTCAGAGCACTATCTTCGGGTGTGTAAGGAAGGTGTTTGGCTTAGTGGATGACAGTGGTGTACCATGTATGCTTGTGTTGAAATAATAACAGATACACTGTCCTGAAAATGTAAGATAGAGTGATAAGAGTGATATCTCCAGATGATTGATGCCATTAAAAATGCCCAGGTGCAGACAATAACTCATTTATTTTTGTTATACTGTTATTACTATTTCATGTCAAATTAAATAAACATTAAATTGGCTCTGTTGTTGCAATAATCTTTAATTGCTGTTGATTTAACTCCTATTTGGGAAATTAAATATCCCCCCATTAAAATATATGTGTTCTGCTTGTGTTTATGTTGCAGATTACAGAGATGGGTAAAGATTCCCTTCCTGCCTGGCTGCACTGGGATGCCAACAGCAGAATCCTACAGGGTTTACCTTTGGAGGAGGACAAAGGTGTCCATTACATCTCTGTATCCATCTCTGATCACAAAAAATCCTCCTCTTCATCAGAGGTGTTTTCCATTGAGGTACACCCTGAGGATCATTTGGACACAGATTCGGCCCAACTGGCATCTAACCAAGCTTCAGCTGAAGATGAAGTCCAGCCATTCTCATGCACCAATGAGGAACCAGTCACAGTGTTGACAGTGATCCTTGATGCAGATTTGACCAAAATGAATTCGGAACAGAGGGTGGCTCTCCTGGATAGCATGAGGAGTTTTTCTGGGGTGGGGCTCCAGCATATGAAGATGCTCCCTGTAGTCAACAATAGGCTGTTCGACATGTCTGCTTTCATGGCTGGGCCGGGTAATGCCAAAAAGGTGAGTGAATATGCAAGTGAATGGGTAGTTGGATGAATGAAAATGAATACTAAGAGGGTCTGTGTATATACTTTTGTGAACATGGCATTTGCAAGTCAATTAATCATTTAAATAGATGAATAAGTAAAATCATCAATTCTCAATGTCTCTCCAGGTGGTGGAAAATGGAGCTCTCTTGTCCTGGAAGCTTGGCTGCTCTCTGGACCAGGGCACAGTCCCAAATATCAACAGTGTCCAGGGTCCTGCAAAGGAGGGTACAATGTCAGCCAAGCTGGGCTACCCTGTGGTGGGCTGGCACATTGCCAACAAGAAACCCCATGTCCCTAAACGTGTGAGGCGCCAATTAAATAACACTCCAACACCTGTTCTAGCTGTGCTTCCTCCAACAACTGTAGTGGAGCCTCCAGTGAGAATTATCCCAACCCTCTCCTCACCATCCATTGCTGCACCAACTGAAAGTTCTGCTCCCCCTGTAAGAGGCCCTGTTCCCCTACCAGGCAAGCCCACGATCAGAGTCCGTGACCCTATTGCACACACCCCAACCTTGGGACCTCCTCAGCCAACAAGAGTAATGGAGACCACCAGCACTATACCCATCCAGCCAACCATGACCAGGCCCACTTATGTGGAAGCCACTGCCACACCTCCTACCCCTACCAGAAGAACTACAAAGAAACCTAAGAGACCCAAAACTACACCAGTGCCAAGAGAACCAAAGACATCTACAGCTAAGCCATCAAGACACACCACACAATCTCCAGGTGTCATCCCAGACCCATACAATATGAAGCCTATCTTGCGTAACCCCCTTGACCAAGTGAATGCATTAGTGGGCACCTATTTTGAGGTGAAGATCCCTTCGGACACATTCTTTGATGTAGAAGACGGGACAACAGATAGGCTCCGTCTAACCTTGAGACAGCATAACAATGAAGTGGTTGGAGAGGGCTCTTGGATCCAGTTCAATACCACCAACCAACTTCTATATGGTCTACCTGATGTCCAGCATGTGGGAAAACATGAATACTTCATGCAAGCAACCGACAAAGGTGGCCAGACTGCAATTGATGCTTTTGAGGTGCGTGTTAACCGCTGGCCCATAAATGACAAAACACCTGTGATCTTCACAGCCCGATTTGAAGGTGAACCACGTTCTGTAACTAATGACATACATAAAAAGATTCTTCTGGTCAAGAAGCTGGCATATGCACTAGGAGACCGCAACAGCAGTACAGTGAGTCTAAGAAACATCAGCAAAGGGTCTATTGTGGTTGAGTGGACAAACACTAGCCTCCCGTCTCACCCATGTCCAAAAGAACAACTCGCAACCATGAGCAAGACACTCGCCAATGCTGAGGGAATACCCACGCAGACTTTCCGGTATACGATGGAGCCTGAATTCAGGCCATTGGATGTCCAGGTCAAAGGAAGGGCAAGCTGCAGAACATATTCCTTCATCCCACCACGAGAGATTGATATACCAGATCCTCCAGCTGTCACACCAGGTCTGGGATCAAGCCGTCAAAGCACAGATGATGTCTATCTCCATACAGTCATTCCTGCCGTGGTAGTTGCAGCAATCTTGCTAATTGCAGGTATCATTGCAATGATATGCTACAGAAAGAAACGAAAGGGCAAACTGACCATCGAGGACCAGGCAACCTTCATCAAAAAGGGTGTGCCAATCATATTTGCAGATGAACTGGATGACTCTAAACCACCTCCATCCTCAAGTATGCCCTTGATTCTACAAGAAGAGAAACCCCCACTTCCACCCCCTGAATACCCCAACATGGCCACACCAGAGACAACTCCTCTCAACCAGGAACTGTTAGGAGAGTATACAGCTCTCCGGGATGAGGACCCCAATGCGCCTCCCTATCAGCCACCTCCTCCCTTCACGGCTCCAATGGAAGGCAAGGGCTCCCGCCCCAAGAACATGACTCCCTACAGATCTCCACCCCCCTACGTGCCGCCCTAAGACTTGTTTAACCCTCCCCTCAGGGTGGAGGGAGAGGATGCCTGAGGAACTGTGACGGTTTCCATTCTGGTGTTTGTCTGTCTGGACATTTACAGGGAGGGATGACAAGAGGTGCTAAAGTACAAAACAGCTACAGGGGACTCTGGTCAGGGTCAGGGGGAGTAATGTGTTGGGTGGGGTTTTTCATTAGACAGATGGGATGATTGCTTGAAACAGCTGGGAGACACTACTGTTTTAGTGGTAGCCCAGCTACTACAGTGGCCTAAGACAAACAACTTCTCGTCATATCGGCTTTCAGATAGACCAGTTGGTCAAATGGGAGATGTGCTCTCCCTTCCCGGCATTTCATTTTTTTTTCTGTTGATTTGGATACTAGGTTTTATTTCTGAGTTTTTCATCTTTATCCCGAGAGTTGTTTTCTTCTTCTTCTTTTTTTTTCTTTTTTTTCTGGACTGAATCATTTGCCTAACAACTGTTCTTTTGTCTTGCTTTTGAATAATACGAGAAGACAGTGAACTGCCATCAGACCACTGCAGGCAACAACTCGTGTTTTTATTAAGGAGAGTGAGATTCTCTAAATACAAAACCCTACACAGGAATCTCAAATAACTCCTGAAGACAACGCAAAAGAACGGGAGTCCAGTGTGTGTGTGTGTGTGTGTGTGTGTGTGTGTGTGTGTGTGTGTGCGCGCCTGTATGAATGAATGGGTGTGTTTATTCAGATTCAATACGGTTTGCCTTTTAACACTAGTTGTCTGTTTCTATCCTTATTCACAATGTCTAGTAAAGATGAGAATAACAAGGTAGCCTAAAAAAGATTTAGAGATGAATAAATAATTAGTTTGTTTCATTGTTTTTAAAAATTCACTGTATATCTGGAGGATGTTCAGATAGTGTTATATTTTTTTTTTTTTTTTTTGGGTGGTGGAAGAAAGTGAGAAGAAAAGGATTGCCTCACTAAAGTAACCTGCAGGAGCTCTTTAATACTTTTGATAAAACAATGAATTCTCTGATTCCATTTGCCCGCATCGTTTTAGCAGAATTTACAGAATGAATAAGGTAGAGGAGAACAACGAACTAACTTAATGATATACAGATATGGTTCAGCTGATGGGGAAAGGAAATGGAAAGAGAGGAACTCACTAACATGTCCCTGCAAAGTTATGAGGATTTCAATACCAAGTGTGCAGATTTATACATAATTCGGTTGACGCAAATTCAATTCTGTTAATAAAATGACTGCCTTTTTCACATACGTACCCCTAACCTGTACATAAATTGGAAGATAAGCCCTACAGTTTATTTTGGACCAGGGATAATTATTTTATTTTTTATATTTTATATTTTATGTACTGAGGTAGTTCTTTTCTCCAGTAAAAATGAGAAATATCGTGTGCCACTGAGACTGTCCCAGATGGAATTGTACAGATATTCACATTTCAGAGGTCACAGAGACAACAATTACGGCTGAAACGGAGGCAGAGATTTGTAAAGACGAAAGAGACCTTGAATTTACAGTAATTAGCTCACTGAGAAGTGTCAATGAAAAATCTCCTAATTTTTTACAAAGTTTTTGATACAGCCTCAAATAGTTTGACTATTAAAAGAAAAAAACATGATTAATGATTAGTCTTCTGTGATTTGTAAAATCTTAGCCTAGACGTTTAATTATGATTCAGTTATGTACACTTTCTTTTTTTTTGTCATGGGTCACATATTTCAATTGTTTTATTTTATTGTGTGTGTTTGCATATCAAATTGTATCTTCCACTATACAAAGATGAAATGACCCGTATTTTATGTAATCACAAATTTTATTTTTTTTGTCCTTTATGTTTGCTGATGAGTTTCAACTGAAAGTGACCCTTTGCAATAATAATGTAAGATGCAGTCCATTCAGTGACTGGTGGATGCAGGCTCAAGCGAGTGACTTGTATTGTCATAATATTGTTGGTTTTTGCAGGATGCCAAGGCTTTTTTGCTTATCAAGTGTGCATTGACATAATAAAACCAACTGGTACGAAAAAAAAAAACAAAAAAAAAACCTTTCTTCTTTCATACATCTGGTTTATCTTGTCCTTGATTGTTCTGTCAGGATTTTTTTTTTTTTTTTTTTTTACTTTGTAAAATGTCATATTCATCATCAACACCTGACTGATGTTTATGGATTAGGCTTTTGGTCCATGTCACTTTTCTACTGCTCCCACTTAGCCTTGAATTGATAAACCAGTCTGTCACAAGCCCACAAGAGGTTTTACCTCCCTAGATGACTTGCAGCCAGGCAACCATCTATGGTCTCTGGACTCACTGGAACAGTTGTACTGCTGTCCTTTTTGTACTAAATTATTCTGCAACTGAATGACTACTTGGATAATTCAGTTTGAAAGCTCTGCCCATTAAAAAGGCTATGCTGTAAACCACTTTCTCAGCTCCATTTGTCTTTCCACAGACTGCATACAGATAATTTGCACTGATTATTTAGAATATTGATTATATGTAAACAGTTTCCCAGCTCTGTTGCACCCCCTGATAACTCATGATAGAGTTTAATTTGGAAATAGGGGAAGCAATGACATGTATTCCAAAGACATTGCTCACAAAAATGGATAAACAAATCCTCGGCTTGTCAAAGATTAATGAAAGATTGATCTGTGTCTGCGTGAACACCTTGGGAGGTGGAGAATGCATTTTACGATATGACAAAGTCCTCATCTTTTAAACGTATAAATCAGCCTTTTCACTCGAGCAAGGTGAAGAGGGGGACGTGTGCGGCTCTCTTAAGCAAAACAAACTGCACTAGATTGTCCTTCCCGGTATTTAAAGAAACTGATCCTTTAGCATAATCACGCCATTGTCGACAACTTTGGAGATATGACATGAGATTTGAAATATGACTGGAAATTTTGGTAGATTTCACGTGTGCTGAGTTGGCATTTTATGTGGCCTAATCATTTGCAATCAAAGTGACAAGCTCCATCTATCACGGGGAAGTTTCTAAATGATTTATAGAGCCATTCTTTTTCAGTTTGTTGCAGGATCATTTCTTTACGAAAAAAAGTACTTTTTTTTCTCCTTAGGTTCCGCGATTGTGCGGGTACTGCGGTGTTCTCTACACACAATAAAATAAATGACAGGTGTATGTTATAATATGCACAGGTTAAATTAGCATTGCGGAGTTTATTTAGGACACTTCCTGATTCAGAGGGTTTGTACTTCATAAAGCCTCTCGAAACAGAAGAACTATTCCATACATCTAAGAATAGGAATACTTCTCAGAATAGAAGCCCCTGGGTAGGATCAATTATCAGCCTCCATGACTGTACACTTCACAATGGCTCCATGTTCCCTGGTTCTCAGTGTTCCTATTCTTAGATACTGAATATCGGCCTGAATTCCAAATAGGAGAGACTAGGAGTTGTGAAGTCACATTTAAGGAACTTTTAGATTGATGAAGGTGAACTTTCGACTGGCATGCGTAACACACTTTTGACTCAGAAGCTTATGGCAGACTTGATCTTTTAACAAAGAAAACAAAGATAAAAGACATACAATGAAGTGTTCAGTGCATTTGAAATTCTTTTCACAAGATTTTAATTTATAATTTATGATAATTCCATAGATTACGAACGATAACACAACTCTCTCTCTCTCTCACACACACAAACACAAGCAATATTATTTATTATTTAACTCTGATCAGTGGGAATGTATGGTATACAACGCATTTACTACACATGCCTTTTTTGTTCAGTCACGTAGAAAACGTATTATGCCTTTCATGTGAATACTGTAAAGCCATTTGTACACATATAAAATCCATGAGATAAAAGATAAGCCGCTTTTCTGCCGTCATAATAAGTTTGCCATTACACCAATAGGACCTCCTTGTGTATTGTGTTTATTCTTTTTGGCACCAGCTCCTCTAAATATTTATTCTAGGTTTTAGTCCACAAGATGCTTCATTCTGAATATAGGAGACAGCATGTTAAGCCCTCATTTGATACCATTTTCAGATAAGCCACATCATTAAGCACACAGTTTTATGCAAATTATACATCAACTTCAGTCAGCCTCTTGATAGATTATTCATTTCTCTGCAGAGTTTCCACAGTCGTTATGAGTTGTAATTTCAATGTACAATTTTACATCATTTCTTGAACCATAAACACTGTAAAATCGTAAAAGTGGTACTGTGCATTGTTGGAGGATATGGTATATACACGGGGCCCATGTGGTAAAGTGGTCAGTAGTAAAAAAGAGAAGGAACCACATGGAGTCGGACAGTTTGGTGGAAACTGTGCTTTGCAATTGAAAATCAAGACTTCAAATTGAAAAGAAAAAAATTGACTTTCCATTCAGAAAACAATTCAGCTAGTCTCCTGCAGCCTGGCTATTACATCTTGTATGACATTGTGGACTTGTCGACACCGTCCACAATTACACTTGTATTATAATAAACAAGACCAATGTATTTGTGTTTATTAGCATGTGTGCGTGCATGCTATTTTGTGACATTAACAAAAGAGATAGCTAGATTTCTCAGGGGCACCTCTTGTAATTTTATAGTGTATATTTTAACTACTCTTTCACAATGTCTTAATATACAGGTTAAGAGGGGGGTATACAGCTGTATTTTTGTCCATACAGCAATAGAGAATACTCTGAGTCAGCCTGGTTTTCAAAAGCATTAACACATATTGAGAGCCTAGCTCTGCACTAGACATTTCTTCACTTCACATTGTCCTAGTCGATGGAAAACACTCAGGACCAAATACTCTTAAATTGCAGGATAACGGCGCTGCAGAGCTGAAAGTGCAAAGTAACTATTTATTCACTTTGAGTAAACATGAAAATGGAAATACTTTTTTTTTTTGTGGTGTGTCTCTCCCTCCCTCCATCTGTCTATCTATCTGTCTGATTCACACTCTCTCTCTCTCTCTCATACTATAAATATAAATCATTCCATGCAGGCCAAAATGTATGCCTGGATGTTGACAATATGTGCTGAATGCATACATGTGAGAACTGTGTATGCAGCCACATGCTGCAGCTGTCCACTTCCACATTTTTATCATAGCATAAGAAGGCTTCAAAGATCTCTAAAGGCTTTTGGAACATTATAATAACTGAGAGCTTATCTGTTGTCATATATCGACTAATATTATATACGCAAGTTTTATCAATTCAACCGTTCAGTGTGTGACGTTCAACAACTATCAGTGAAGTTGCAGATTGGAACCAACCGATTACAAACCTCCACAATGCGGTAGTCCCTTGTTAGAGCAGTGATTGTTTTGTATGTTCTGTACTTTTTTGTTTACACTAGAACCGGCAATAGGTCAAATTTACCAGCTGTGTTTCAATTGTGCATTACTCTGTTTCAATAGAATATCGAAGCTCTCCAGTGTTTCTGGTGGTTCTAGGGTTAAGTTAATACTAACTTTGGTCCACACTCAAACATAGTGACTGAAATGCACCTTCACACTGGATGACACCCACCATAAAATGGAAAGAAGAAGAAGAGGACGAAGAAGAAGTCTGTCCTGAGCTACAGTAGAAACATGGCAGCACAACATGGCGGACCTCGTGAACAACCACCCGCTCCCTCGGTAGATATAAACGGCTCACTAATGAAAACATTATTATGAATATTATATCCCATTTCTGCAATTAGAGCCTCCTAAATCCCCCTAAATCTTACACACTGGACCTTTAAAGCATATGATTTATAATACAGTATTCACAACATCAATCAAGGAAGTTGTTGGAAATGCTCTTCTAGCGCTGTCCATATAACAATTTTTGGATTTTGCAACTCGTGTCTGATATGCATGTTTTTTTGTTTTTTTTGTTTTTCTTGCCGTGATCAAAAAGAAAGCATCACTGCATTTTTGCAGTGTTTGTAAGTTTAATCTTTAAAGCCTGTATGCGGCATAAACAAAGCAACATTATGAATTTGGATTGGACTTGAAAGCATTTTCTCATTATCTGTTTGTGTTTGTGAGTGCAGCTGCATGTCTGTCTGCGTCTCTGTGTAGTGATCCAGATCTGTCTATCTCTCTGTGATATACAGACAGACACACTCGAAGACGCCACACTCGTCTGATTCCCAGCAATTTTAATGGAAAAGAATCTGCTTTAAACTGCTCTCCAATCACTCATCTTGTCACACTGAGTGTTCTTGACCTTGTATCTTCCAACAGAGTGGTGTGAATGCAGTCTCTATCCCTTTTCTTTCTCTACCTCTCCCTTCTACTTCTTTCTTACTCTCTCCCCCGCTTATTTGCTCCGCCCACTCCCTATTTCTTTTGTAAACCACATCATGAGTTTGTGCCTGGTTTTACTGAGATCCGTCTTTTTCCTGTTTGCTCTTCTAAAATGCTCCGGCTATTGACAAGTAACTTGTCTTCTTCAATTCCATCATTTTAAGTGAGCTTGTTTGCAGATGACACATTTTGAGAACGGGAAAATAAGAGTCATGCATGTGCTTGTACAGCTCTTGTTTTCCCTGTACATTGTGAATATTTATTTATTTACTGCCTCTGTTGCTAGAATGGGACACCGTGCAATCATGACATTTGATGTATATGCTGTATGTCATCAAAAATATATGGCTTAAGAAATATATCTTCTTCACTTTTGCAGATAATCTAAAGAGTTAAAATACTTCTCTTCTCAGTGTGCATCACACTCAAATGCCATGTACATGTACAATGTGTATTTTTAACCTTCGGGACTAATAATGTAAGAAAACAAATGGTTACACGACACTTACACTGGCACCTCGTTTGATGCAAATATTCCCTTTAATCTTCTGACCTCTGCGGATTTCATTAGGTTTTAGAAATATACAAGGAGAAGACTCTCCATCTATCTATTTCCACCTTTTTTTTTAGTGTCATGGAAATAATATTGATGTCTCCTTCATATACGATTTGTGTATGTCAGTAGTGTATGCTGCCGCCCCTCATCATCTGTACGCTACACACAGAAAAGTCCTGAAAATAATATCTATTTCTATGATGATGCCTTTTCCTTCACCTTATTTATACCACACTGCATACTCTGTTGTATAAGCTGCACTTCTTTGCTATCACATTTGCATAGTGATGGGAAAATAAATAGCCCACACAAATAAAGTCATACATAGAGATAGATGTTTGAAGTGCACGATAGAAAAGAGTAAACCCTAAATTGATACCTGTGAAATAGCTCGAGCGTACTGCGACATCAATATCTCATCTGTTTCATGAGTCGCCCAGGGTTTCAAACCTGACACCGCGGCTTGTGGGAAAAGCATCTGAGGATCAGTGTTTCTCTTAGCTTGTAAAATCATCATCGTTACTAAAATCAATAGATTAACCTTCACAACAATTCATTGAGTAAATATTATTGCTCTCCCCTTGCTGCACATCTGTGGCTTTTGCTAAATCTGCGTCTTTTTTTTTTTTCTAAAATGTCCTTCCCTTTGCTACGTCCACATTTATTATCTTGTTGTCTATTGCTTTCTCTTCCCGTCTCCTTTTATTTTGCATTAGATTATTTCTCTTCGTGCCCCCTTCTAGTTTAAGGAAAACCAGTGTGGGTGGTGTTCTTTGTAAGATTAAAGACTAACTGTCCTGTGCTTTGTTAAAGGTGGTAAAGGTAGATTGCTACGCTACTGTATTTGAAGTGTTGTCGGTGTTGTCCCACGACCATTAGAGTTTAATCTGAAGTCTCCGGACTGCAGATAAAATGCATACTGGTGGACATCAGTGTCTCCGTATTTCATTATTCCCCTTTCATATTCCTCATACATAGACACTGCAGGCGTCCACATCACAGCTCTACTGATTTTAACATTACACACACACACACACACACACACACACACACACACACACACACATACCCATGCGGCTTCACACAAACTTGCACAAGCAAACATACGGTCACGTACATAGACACACACAAGCATGCACACACACAGACGGGGGCAACACAATTCAATGTCACAGCCATTTTCCTATCATCTTAGCCATGGTTTGTATTCTATCACAGAGCCCAGTGTAGTATGAAGCACTGCTCATTTGTATGTTGATAAAATGTAATCTCCCAGGTGCCCGGCTGAATTTGTGAACACTATCCTTCTGACATTTGCAGAATGCCAAGCAACACATTGCTCTGCCATTCAGGGCGGTAGTGTGTATGTGTCTGTTTGCTTTTCCCCAAACATATGTGTGTCTGTGCTATTGACTATTTGTGCTGCGAGCGCCAGTCAAGACCTATTAACTTTCATTTTTTTACTTTCGTATGCCTGTATTTATATGTGCACGTGTGCACCTGAGCCTGTATCTCTTTGTGTAAATTGTGCCAGTGCGTGTACGTTTTGTGTGTGTGTGTTTTATGCACTCGACTAATTGTCTTTATTTCCTCTTCTGTCCCAAGAGTTGTGTGAGGGATTAAGCCAATGTTTGCTCAAGACAACAGATAAGATGGTAATGCTCATGTCTGATAGGAATTAGGTTTTACAATCTTTTACAACAATGCCCAGAGTAGCTTAGCAGTTTACTGAAGACTCAGTCAAACCTCAGTTTTGGCAGTTTTTCTCTGCCTGCTTTGCCTGGTTTCTGGTGTCACTGTGGGACTCAGCTCTCTTATGGGGACAAAACGCTGGTCCTCATAAAGTAATTCATTATATCGTAAATTGTTTTAAATGGATTTGTTTCAAGGTTAGGTTAAGGGTTAGGTTTAGGTTTAGTTAGAGTAAATAGGAAATGAAGGGTCTGCAGCACTGCATGGGCTTCCAGCTCAAGGCTGAGCAGGGACATTGTTTCCACACTATGTATGAACAGGAGCGACTCAATGCAACATTCTGTAAAGGCATAGAAATATGTGTGTTTTTATTTCAAACCTGAAAGTGCTCATTTGATCATTGAGGAATAAAAACTGCTAAAAAATTAACTACACATTAAAATGTTATTTAAAAGCCTTTTTAAACAACGGTTATAGAGTACGAAACCTGGATATTTTCAAGCAAAGTTTTAATCTGAACGCTTGACTTTTATCGACGTACATATCACAAAACTGTGCCTAAGATTTAGTCTTTTCTTTGCATATATATGCATGTGTTTAGTTTGTTTAGTTTGTCGAGAGTGATAATATATCTAAGATAGAAAGCTCTGTGTCAAGGACAGACGTGTTTTTGACACAAGGACAGTTTGTTCACTTGCGTCATGAATGTAATTGTGTTATTAGGTAACAGTGACCTTTTGAAACGTGTACTGCTTGTAATTTAGACGAATTTTCTCATTGGCCTCGTATGATTTCAAACAGCCTGTCATAACTTCTGCTTATCTAAACAACAGACAATTCAGCAATGACACACCGCAGTCGCAATCGTGGCCATCGTACTTACGGGTCGTGTATGAAGTCCCTCCGGGTTGCTCCTGGTGGTACCATCCAGTTTGGTGCTGATAGTCAGGAAGTGTACAGTTCATGTCTGAAACATTTCCGTCATTGGTAGTCAGTAAATGGACAAAAACCGATTTTTCATTCTTGCAAAACAGAGCTGAAAGATGATCCAATACTCTGTAAACGAAATGTAAGATGAATAGAACATACATGGGGCTTAGCCTAAAAGAGAATGAAGTCTGATTCTACTCTTGATCCTAGCAGGAGGTTCCTTAAGGAATCAGTTTCAACATCATTATTCAACATCGTTATCAATAACTTTGTGGATATTTTAACAACTGACACTGACATCTGACTGCCAATAGCCTTGTCTCAGATAGCCTAGATCTTAGTGATGATAATTGCTAGTTCTTTTTGCATTAAATAATAATAATAATAATAATGCATTTTATTTGACAGCGCCTTTCTAAACACTCAAGGACACTTTACAGGGAAAAAAAACACAGAACAAATAAATAAAACCACAACAAAGTAACACAGAAAGAAGGGAAACAGTGAAATTATAGTGAATATGCAGATTGAAACAGATGAGTTTTTAGTCTGGATTTGAACTGAGGTTAAGAGGATGTTGCATTAATGACAATATCTGAGTATATCCGACTGTTTCTAGCAATGTTTGGATTAATATGATATAACTAGCCTGAATTTTAATTAGCCGCATTTTGTGGTTAAAAAAAAAGAAAAAAAAAGAAAAAAATGTTATGTACTACATCCTCAAATAGTGATTTTTTTGGGTTCCGTTAATCTGCTCTGAACACGTACCACAACTTGAAGCAGTGTGACCTATGTGTCATGTCATGATGCTCCACTTTATGCCTCAGGCATCGAGATACCGAGACCAAGTCATCGGTTTCCAAGACAGTGGCGTTTAAAGTATCTGTGAAATCTTCTTGTCCCTCTCCTTCCTCTTCTTTCTCCTCCACTTTCCATCTCTCTTCCTCTGTCTGGGTACACTCATTCCCCTGAGGAGTCATGTCAAACAGAGAGGAGCTGATATCAAAGGTTGAGTTAGCCCCCTATGGGTTTGGGATCAGAGGGGTCGAGTCAGGAAGAGGCAAAATGAAAAGAGAGGAGCAGAGGAAACGAGAGGGGAGAAATTATTTGCCATATTGCAGCAGGGCAGAGGGGGCAGATGAAATAGACGAAGGAGAGGAGAGGAGGATAAATGCACTGTAAAAACCAGGGGTAACATCCAGGACACCAACCAAAGAACAAAAGAAAGTAAAGTGGTCTTCTAGTCATTCCAATGTCTTTTATTCATCCTTCTCCCTCGTGGGAAAATAAATGGCGGTGGTGGAAAGAGACTGTACTCAGAGGGAATAAACTTGAAATAGAGAAGTCAAAAGACAACATTCCCTATAAAATATAAACACCAAACATGTTTCATAAAATGTAAATAAACTGGAGCCACATTGTGCCATAATGTTTCATCCCTCCTGTCAAAACATAACGTGTTGAATGATTTGTGTTTAATTTCTGAATTATAACTCGCAGTTAAAAATTCGCAGAAGCTCCAACAGACCGATCATGTGATGAAGTCTTGCTGGGATGCTCCTGGTGCTCCCTAAAGAGT
>JAPQRN010000021.1:1323946-1360619 GCA_037367275.1 Coranthus polyacanthus
GTTCAGGACATATTAACTCTGATCCACACTCAGACGTAGGTGATGGTAATGCAAGATGCCACCAATGGAAAAAAAAACCGAGATGCTCATACTGAGCTCATTCTAAGGCAACGAAAACACAATGGCTCTTATTTTTTGTGAAAACACAATTCTGAAAACTGTATTCCTTTTCTGTAATCACAAATCCCCATAAATCCCGCAAAATACTGTACACTGAACCTTTAAAGTCACTGTGTGTGTGTACGCACAACTACAATCAAGCAGGTTGGTTGGATGATACATGTTGTTGTAATTTTCTTGTCTGGATAAAATGGCTAATACCTGACTGAGTCAATTGTAATTATTACCCATGCACTGTATAAAAATGTGATCCCTTAAACATATTTATTCCAGATACTACAGAGTGCTTTGACCTTAGAACATCTAAAACATCTTCAGCATTACTTTTGGAAACGTATAAGAGGCACTTTAACACTTTCAAACTGAACTGAATCTTGTTTCAATATCTAGACACCCCTACTATTATGTACCAATGGCTCTCTCTCTCTCTCTCCCTTTTCTTACTGATAAGTTGAATTCTAGCCTGAATTGGTCGAAATGTAGGCCAAACAGCATGTAGGCCAACCATTGAAAACAGCATGCTAATAAGCTTTAGGGACTTGAAATGCACAGGAAAAAAAACGTGCACATCTGAATGGCTGCTGCTGTGCACTCAGCACAAAATTATCACCCTGTCAAGGGTGCTGACAGATGAGCCATACACATCACAATGCTGATGAGAGAAATGTTTACTGTGAATAGATAACAGATGTGATGGTGAATTATTTATTTCAATAATGTCTTCCATTTCTGTAATGTCATTGCTGACGGCAGCAAGCGACGGATAGAGCAAGAAATGTACAGAGAGGGAGAGAGAGAGAGAGAGAGAGAGAGAGGGGAGAGAGAGAGATGTGCTGTCAGCTATAGATGTGCTATTGTCACTACTAATAAACCATGGCAGCCTTGTGACTAATTAGCCATAATTTTGCTCATCGGGGCTTTGAGAAATGTTTGAAAATCTCGCCCGAGTCACAGCCCTGTTCTGCCAGGAGGAATGTCACAGCCAGGCTGGGGCTAAGTGGTGCTGGCACAGCATCAAGAGATGCTGGCATGTGTCGACAAAAAAACTCTCTGAATGGCCCCTAGCCCTCGAAGAACTCGACAACAGTTGGAGAAAACTTTAAGGAGAGTAGGGGTTTGTCTTTGGCTGCAACTTTCTCCTCTCCTCTGACCTTGATGGAAAATGGCTGTTTGCTGGTGTGAATGCTCTCAGCGGACGTCCCTGGGAATTACATATATGCAGAAGTCATTTCAGCCACTTAGAAATGCTTAGGTTGTCGCTCTGCAGCACATAAGTCATGTCAGCAAAAAATCATTCAGTTTTAAGGGGAGGAGAAAAATACACTTAATCTTGGTGGGATAATGAAGTGCATATGCGTCAGTACTCCAAATTACAAAATAAACCAATTTCACAGATTGTTTGCAGATAGGAAAAACAAATGTACCCATTTTGTAACCAAAATATGTATGACAACTCTTATGGGCAATAAATAAGAACTTCGAGGCTCCATTTGCTACAGTAACAAACTGAATATCTCACGAGACCTGATAAAGAAAGGGAATATTTATGGGATGGATTTCTTCAGGCATTGCAACACTTTAAAATTTCAGAATATTTGTCATTTTAAATATCACTAATGCCCTAATGTTATCAGATCAACCAGGCACAGATTTAGTTACTGTCTTTGCCCATTTCTTTAAGAAGACTCCTTCCCTTCTATTCTTTTGACTTATATACAATCACCAATTCCACAGTTATCCCACTCAAAATACTGTGGAACTCAGGCCTCTTGTTTGTAGAACATCCCAGTGACACTTTCTTTTAATGTCTTTCAATTACTTGTATGTGGAATAATTTGCACTCTCATATTTTGAATTAAATGATTATAAATCATCTCCGCAGTCCTACAAGTAACATAAACCTTTGCATTTCTGGATGCATTTTGAGATGTTCTCTTGAATGAAGTAGGGGACATGTTAGAGAATGCCCTGATACGTCCTGAGGTTGGTCAGGTGCTGTTTTGCAAGTCAAGAGTGAACTTTGAAAGTACCTTTTACAACTCTATCCTGACTCATTTTCGAAAACATTCACACACTCCAGGAACAGATTTGAATAATGGTCATAAAATGTTGATTGAATTTAAAGGTTGCTCGATCTATCCCTGTTGACTTTAACCTAGTTTTAGCCATTTTTGCACTTTTCCAGTTGTGGTAAGGCACCTTTACTGTATGCCACTTGTTAACATACCCATGTGTTCTATATTTAAGTTAAACACAGCCTGGAGCAAGACATCCTGCAAGCCTAGCAAGGTTCTGCCTAATTAAAATATAGAGTTTTCCCAATTAAGAGGAACAACTTGCCAGTCTTGCAACTGTGCATCCCCCTGAGTTGCCGTAATGGATATTCAGATATATGGCTTCATTTAGGTTATTAAATAAAAAAGAAAATGTATTTCCACTAAAGGATATTTAAGGCTCATATAGGTAAAATGTGTGGGGAAAAGACATTAGATTTCAATTCATTTAAAATCCAAGAAGTGACACGTCTCCCATTGGGCCAGCTTAATCTAAGTGTATTGCTCTTTACAGTTACATAGAGGATATAACAGTTTCTGCTGTTTAATCCATACATTACATGGATGCTCAACACCTACACTTTTCATACTCTTCAACTTTTTTGGCTCTCGAGCACTTTTTTCTCATTTTTTTCTTTTCTTTCTGGGCCTCTTGCCCATTCCCCCCTCATTCCACTCCTCTTCTCCTCTCTTCTTATCCAACAAAGTATTCTACGTCAGTCTGTAAAAAAAAAAAATTAAAAAAATCTTTAATTAAGTTTACTGCTCAGGAGACTTATCCACTCTCATCTCAGTCTCCTCATAGTCTCTTCTCTCCCTTTTGCGATTCCCTAAATTACGTTTTTTTTCTCTCTTCTCATTCGCAATAACATTTCTCCTCCAACACTTTCTATGTCCCGCTCTCTTCCTTTCTTTAACTTTCTTCCTCCCTCTCTCTTTTCTGCGGAGCATCTCTTCATCTCTGTCCGACTCTCAATCCCACTCACATTCCCATCAGACAACTTCAAGCATTCTTCTTCTTCTCTTCTCCCACTTTCTCCTCATCTGTTCTACAGCACTTGTGTTCCCTGAGCTCTGATTGGCACACAGCAGATGTTTAACAGCTGTTGCGAAGCAGATAGATTGCTCATTTTTGCCTGTTCAGCCCCCAACCCCCTTGACTCGCCTGCTCCTTGTCTGTCACTGCCTGTCTGTCTCACTTTTTTCTGTCCTGTCTCCTCTTGCTCTACAGTGGAGATCAGGACAAATCCAACCATGTCTGTGTGTCTTTGTTACCTGTCTTTTGGTTTGGACATACTCTCTCAGTAACGGCACAGTTTTGATTTATGTTTTACAAGCTTGTAGGCTGTCTTAAGGGATGCAAACGTTAACTGAAGTTTAACACACATCTGTTACATGAGCCTAAATCACAAAGTCTAGCCACATCCCATCTACGCCCTCTGTTTGTGACACGCTAAAATATTATGTTTTTTTATTTTTTATTTGTCAGATTTAGTCAATAGACGTCTTTTACAGCTAACAAGTAATACTTTGCTTGCCTCATAACAACCCTTTTTATTCTTTGTTGTCTTTCTAACCCTGTTTCTCAAAGATTACATTCACATGCAACTAAATATATTGTGTTATAAATATGACGTGGCTCACATTTTGTTTCACCATCATTTAATGTAGTTAATGTAAAACTTTCAATCCTGTGCATAACTGTAAATTGTTGAAAGACACTGCACTTCCTTGAATTTCAGTTGGTTTTATGACAGCATTATTACTTTATATGGTTAGGTTTAGATCATAGATCATGTATAATCAGTGGACAGAGGAACCATGGCGTCACCCATTGTTTTCTGAACTGTTTTTTTGAAGCCAGTTGTTTGTGATTTGGACATTGCCATGTTTGCTTTCTGGAGCTGGAAGTGACCATATTTGGGCTGCAGGAGCACAAGGGGTCAGAGCGGTCATCAAGGGGTCATGGGTGAGCTAATGCTATTCTGCTGACTCTGTAAAAAGGTAAACTTCATCGAGCACTACGTGACAAAGTAATTTTCCATTCTCCCTATGACTCTTTCAGAGTTTTTCTGACACCGCCGGTGAGCGAGCTGTCATGCAGACCTGTCAATCAAAGCCCAACACGGCGGATATCAAAGCCTTCTATTTGACCCGAAAAATTCAAAGACGGACCACCAGATCACTTATTAGACAGTCCAAGTAAACCGAATGAGACCAGAGTGACTCCTGGAAAATAATTATTGACTTATAATTTTTAGAGAGAAGTTCATTCTAAGCCTATGGGGGCCAGGGCTTGAAGATACTTACGCATTGGCTTCAATTTGGAGCCGAAGTCTTTGTCCCTTTGTTTAGACACTGAAAGCACTTTGGTCAGGTTCAGGGAAAGGTACCAGGGCTTGACTTAATACAGAAAAGGTCTGCAAATGTGTGGAGAAAAAAAGACTCACAATGTGTTTATTGATTTTTAAACCAAACCACAGAACTCTAACCAAAGCGCTTTTATTGCCTAAACCGAAACAACTGTGGGGGTTGGGATGCATGTTTCGGTCTGTGGTGTCAAAGGCCTGGATTTTGTATTTACGCCATCCATCCCACCCACCACCCGTCCATTGGGGAAAGGCAGAAGAAGTCAAGCATCGTTCGATAAGAAATTGTTTTTACAAATTAAAGGTACAGACTATCTAATGCCGCCCACACTACATTTGTTACAAAATGTAATTGGATTTACAGTTTAGTTATGGACCTAATTTCTGAGACACAAAGTTGCTTCCTTCACATATCTGAGGACAAAAGTCAAGGATAGAAGGCAAAGCCATTCTTCTTTGAAGAAATAGCATGACAAATTTTGATATATAATTCTGCATTGGTAATTGTGGCAGAAAAAATCACAAAACAATCTATAAAATAGCACGACATCCCTCAAAGCATAAATACTTGAAAGGCTTGACATGCAAATCCACACCTGTGAAACAGACATTCTTCTGTTTAAAAGATGATGTCTCAAAGAATTATATTTATATTTATTGGTGTATTCTCATTGAAACAGCTCACCACCACACCTGTCAGCTGTGCACAAATGCAAAAACAAAAAAAAAAATATGACTATACAAATAGCTTTACTGTTGTCAGCTCAGAATGACAAAGCGATGCAGTGTATTCAGCCCAGTTTTGGCAAGAGAAAATATGAATGTTTACAGAGAAGTTCTGGGAACTTCTTGCCAACTTAATTAAAATGTCTAAAACTTAAAACTGATGACAGCTGTGTTTCTCTTAACATGCAAATTGTAAGCCTACAGTGTGGGAGTTTGATGCTAAAAATGTTAAAAGAGAATTTGACAGGAGACGTTCCAATCAAACCTAGCAACAATACAGTAAATACTGCAGTAAGTGTAGTGGCAATGATGATATCCTGCCAGAATTTGCCAGCATTTACCGTTATGCCTCCTGAAGGTGTTGTCAGCTTAATTTAACAACACATCTGTGATGGGCGTTTCCTATTTGATAACCAGCACAGAACTAATTACACACACAAATGCACAGTCATCCACACCTACCGAAACTGGCATCCCTGTTAGAGAAGATGGAAGAAGAAAAAAAGAGAGGTGTGTTAGTGTTCTGTTCAGCTCAGTGGTCCAGCACAAAGGATGCTAACGTTTGGCTTGTGCAGCACTCATCGTGATGTGAAGATATGTTTTTGAAACATCCAAAACAAATAAACGTACCAATATTGAATTAAATGCCTTCCTTATATTGCTAGGAGGTAAGCCGTTGTTGCAGAATGCTCAACTAATGAACTAATTATACATCAATTAATGTGTATTCAGTTTCTGTCGCTTAATGCTTCACGTAAAACAGAGGATGCAATTTTTCACTGCATGTGTTTCGCGAAATTGACTGCTGATGTGGTACTAAATGGTGAACAGATAATGCATTTAATAAGGAAGACTTTGCAGCTTTATTTGGTTTATATTTGACTGTGCTAAGAGACTGTAAAACTCCATATGCTAGTCTACATGACTGACTGTCCACATGAGTGGTCAAGAGTAAAAAGGCAATTTGGAAAATCCGTTTCAACCTGTTTCTCATTACTGCTCTTGAGTCAAATGATCCATTGAAAAGTAAAAGCCAGTGAGCATGAAATCTTACAGGAGTGCTTATTCCCTCATGATGCATACATCCTGCATCTACAGTATTGAAGGGTTGTTAACATTGCCACCATCTGCAATGCCCAGCCCTTTCTCTCTGGCTTTAGCTTTTGTCAAATGAAATTCTGTGCCAAATCTGATAACTGAGTTTAAGAGTTAGTAAAATCAAAGGCGTATGCTGTTGCCTTAGGGAAATCTGGGAAGTCCATTGAGTAAAACAAAATGTGTTCTGTTTACCATCTATCTCATCCTTCCATTCTTTTAGATTTTCTCTTATTCTTTGCCAATATATTCTTTGTTTCTTTTTAATCCTTCTTTGTCCCACTTTTCTTCATGATCTTTGCACACACTGGCTCTCTATGCCTTAAAAAACACATCTTACAAAATAACCTTTACACCAGTTTATTTCTTCTTCTGCCTCAAATCACTCCCTTTACAGCAACTGTCTCCTAGACAAGGCACTTGTTGATATAAAAGGGAGCAGAAAAATACAGAGCGGAAAACCTTTTACATCCTCGACGGTTCTTTTTGATAGACGTCAGCGCATCCAGAGGCCAAGGGGGACAGAGATGGAGAGGGAGAGATTTCACTGATGTACGCAGACCACTGTGTCAACACAGGCTGTGGTCTTTTATATCTGCTCTGGTGCTTCCCAGGAACAAGCTCACTTTCCCTGAAGTCATTTCAGGGTCATGCATCATCACACTCCCTAACCCTCAGAGTTATTCCACTTACCATTCAAATCACTCTGGAAACTTTGAATTTTATATCAGGCCTCAGCATGCTTTGGAAAAAAAACAGCCAGAAACAAATCTAACTTTCATCCTCCTACTCTGATGCAGTGATGCTGAACATTATATGCCCGGGTTGATGCCAGAGCAGAGTATGTATTTCTCAAACAACATTCTGCCTTTACAAATGTTTGCAGAAGCCATATGGTAGCCCACAATGTTTGTTTAATGTGATGTAAATTCAAGACATCCTTGAGCTTGTTAGTTTTGAGGTATCTCTGCATACGCCGGTACGGCAGTTCACACGGAGGCCACATCTCAAACGGTAGCTCAGACAAAACGCTGGAAGCATTTTGTTTTGCACATCAACATCAGGTTAAATGGAAACATCCTGTCCCATGTGGGCCCAAGCCCTCGAATGCCAAATCTTTTAAGCCCTTTAGAGCTTACTGTATTACCAATTAAAGACCATCAGGCTAAAATTAGAGCGTAGAATAAATTGACTTTGTGGTTCATTTGATGATGGTCAAAATTGCAAAAAAAATGTATAGACAACTACTAGCTACTACACCAAAGCATGGCCGTGTCAAAACTCCAGCTATTTACGATAACTTATGATGTCCATATAACCCTCCAGGAAACCTCAAAATTCTAATTTGGTCCCTGAAGGTGTTTACTCAACTTAATATCTTGCCTTTGAGAGTTACTGATGTGTCACTGAGGAAGCTTCAAATACAAGAATTATACACAGTATGTACATGCTTAATCTCATTTATTTGCATCTTGTACAGCATATGACAAGATATATAGCTGTTTTACATTATGTTATGTTTGCTTTCACTGGGTTGTCATATCATATTGCCTAACGTATGATTAGTCAGTTATGTAACGGAAGAAAAAAAAAGATAACCACGCACGCAACAAAGTGGAGACAGATGCGTCGTCGTCATCTTCGTAATCGTCATCATCATGCAACATCATCATCATGTGTTTTTAACAGCCACTGAAAATATAACACATTTAAAACTCATTGTATAGTTTCGGGGATGTATTTGCCACCTGGCTCAGCAGATTTTGTAACTTCAGTTGCTTCAACAACATCAGAAAATGGCATTATATTTATCAGCACCACTGATTAAATTGTCACACTCTACAAGTAGGCAATGAGTTGCTTTGCACAATTTCTGACAGTCATATATATATTTTTTTTTTTATCTATCAGACATACAGAATCTCAGGGAGAAAGCACACCGGTGTTTTATCTAAAACGTATTTGCCAGCAGCCGGCAAGCAATGCATAAAATCTACTTACTGCAGCAAGAAACAATGTAAAAGAAGATGGTGGTGTTAGATAAAAAACAACTACAACAAAAGTTAAGAAGAGTGAGGACAGATGTGTAAATTTAAAAAGTATGTCCATAGATGGAGTGAGAAATGTGCACACTAAGTATGAGACGAGGCCCAAATAAAAATAACCACAGTTATAATGTCAGTGAGTTCAGCAAAAAAAGAATTTGCACCGACTGGTTAGATTCTAATCTGAGGAAACAGCATCAGTACACTCTACAACTCACTGAACAACAGTCGGCAATAAGTGGAATTTCTGCTCATCAAGTCTTGTAATAACTGTCAAGTCTTGCAGATTCTTGTGCCTAAATAACACGGACGTCAACCTGCAGCTTGTGCTGCGTATTAGGAAAAAAGTGCTGAGTGGGATGACCCGCATCGACTGGATCTTATGATTTAAGATTAGAGACTTTACACACCACACACTATCGCTTTATCTGCCAACTGTAAACTCCGACTGACCCCGACTCAAACAGACCTGATCCAACTGGGACTGATGAATCACGACGTCCAAATTACTTTCATAATCACCCTGACAGTCATTAGGTGTATCCTCGCCTTTAAAGAAGTATTATTTTTGCAATGCAAACGTTGTTTGCTCTCTTGGCCGTCACAGTTATTTTCTGTGCTCAGGTTCGCCAGTCAGTGCTTGTGGGCTAAACTCTGTGAACTCTTGGAGAAAATAAAACATACCTTGTCGGAGTGAACATTTGTGCTTTTTCTTTTTTTTTTAAATGCATGGATGTCTATATTTGTCTACATTTCTCAAGAATCATAATATATCATCAGATCATCAGAACAGAATATTTGAAGACATACAACTGAACACACTGTTTGGTTTGAGTTGTACCTCCCCTAATGGTGTCAAAAAAATGTACATATTGTCAGGCCATGCTGGCAACTGACAATTGAAAATAAAAAATGCATTGGAAAAACTGACGAGCTGGAGAGCCAGTGTGGCTTTTAGTTGAACTGAAAAGAAGGATGATCGGCTGATAACAGTCTGTCTTAGCATGTTTGTATTGATATTTTGCTAGACCTGTTATTATTAACCGCAGATAGAGGAGGAGGTGGCATTGAGCTGTAGAATGTGTGAGTTTTTTACCTCGGTGTTTTCCCTTTCACAACTTCAATGTCTTTCCACAGAGATAATGGGATCTCTGACACAGTACCTCCCTCTCTTTTTCCCTCTTTTCCTCGATCTGCTCTCATTCTATATTTTGTTTTTTTTTTTCTACTTCATGTCTTCATTTCAGTTTTTCTTATTGAGACTCGCCTGAACTTATCAAGAGCTAAATTGTAATTCCACAGTGTAATACTGCCAAATACGATATATATTAAAAAGTCTGATCCAAGCATTTAATAATAAATGCAAATCTTTCACTAGAAAATGGCAATCTAAAAATTAATAATTACTTGAGATAGAGCCCACCTGAGCCTCCGATTTGAGCATACGTGGGAAGTGCAGCGCAAAGCTGTACACCATAAAAAAATCACAAATGAACAGAATGATAAGTTTACACACATGACTCCAAGCAGCAACAATCAGCTCCAATCCTGTTCTCTTGCTTTTCCCATATGGCCTTAAAACTGTAACAGCTGACCCACATTTGTATTGACTACTACTTCACTCCTCTCCCGTGGGTAATCTTCCCATCTTTCTCTTCTGATCACATTCTCCTTTCTCTTTCTTTTTGTTCTGCTCTGTCTCATTTTGTCATGCCCCTCCCCTCCCCCCCTTCCTCTTCTCCACCCCATTATCATCCTGGGTGACCCCAGAGGTCTGTGCGCTGAGCTAACTTGTCATGAATCATTTGGTCAGGAGCTACTGAACATCTCCTCTCTTCCTGTGTATCTTGTTCTCATGATCAGCCCGCCTCTCCACTCTCTCCTTTTCTATCCATCCATCTTTCTGTTTTTTTCTCCACCCCTCTAATCTCTCTGCAGGGCTCTATCTGTCCACGCTATGTGTTTGCTTTCTTTTTTTCTCTACATGATGCTGTCGTTCTGTCTCTGTTTTGTATTCTCTCTTTTGACTGCAGCGCTAAGATGGGCACCATTTATGACAAATCAACACTGAAGCCACAGGAAGTATAGCAGAAACACATTAACACAATTCAGCTCTAAAATTTCAATGAAGATGAGGTTGCAGAGGAGTGCCTGAAAAGAAGCTTATAACATAAGCGTCACGAAATGATGATCCCAAAAGGACCTTTTATTGGGCTTTGCGGTTGAGGCGCGCATTAATCTGACTTGCACTTTGTGTCAGAGGAATCATTCATGACAATCTAAAGTAACAGTTAATGAAGGAAACAAACAAGCCATTACAGCCCTGTCTGACAGCTGTTCATTTTCACCGAACATTTAAAATATTCAGCTGTGGGGAGAATTTTTAAACCAAGCTGACCTTGGCTGTTTATTTAACATTTAATGGAATGGTGCAATAAGTGCACTAAAACAAGCATGCAAAATTATGTGCAAAATTATTAGAGGACATGACCTGAAATAGAATTCAATACTGAATTAACACACATAGAAAAAGAAACAAGAAAAACTGTGGAGAATGGAAATAGGAGAAGGAACATTTCAAAATAGTTTATGTGATATAATAATAATAATAATAATAACCATCATCATCATCATCATTATTATCAATATTATTATCAAGAAGAAGAAGATGACGAAGAAATAAACTATGAACTCATAAATGAATTTCCTCTATGTGCCTTATGCACAAAAGTATGTTCATAAGTATATGTTCCTTTATGTCCACAAAAGTTTGTCCATTTTGTACTGTAATTTCAGCCCTCTCTCATTATCACCATTGACGTCCTCTAGCCTCTGACTCCCAAATGACTGCTTCAGCGGAGGTGCTTATTTGTCATTGAAATGAAATGTATTTTTATATTGGGCAGCTTAACTGCATGTTATTCACTCTTGGTGAAACTACATACTAAAAGGTTGAAAAAGCATAATTTCCAGTTGATGATGCAAATGGAAAGGGCACCTCTGACTGCTATAAGAGTTCACCATGGCAACTGCACTCTGCTGCTTTGGGTGCACTTTTCCTACCTATTGATGTACACTTACTCCCACATGTTTCATTGTGCCTCACACTCCATGGGAGAAACTATACATTTGCAAAAACCAGTAAACTAGACATGAAACTTGCAATGTTTAGATAAATGCTGTTTAAATAAAAGAAGAGAAGGGTCTCCAAAAAGGCTTTCTGAAAGTATCTTTAGTGGGCTTCGGAACTGCTGCCTATTCAGAAAGATATTTTAGTAAAAGTAATAGTAACTAGAAAAACTGCAACCTCTGAAGAGATTGCATGTGATTGCTGAGAGCTGAAAGCTTTGCTTGAATGCTGCTGCATTGCAGCTTAATTGTGGCTGGATTTAGCTGAAATAGCTTAAAGCAGAAAACATTGTCAAAGTGAAGAAATACAGTTGAAGAAGCTAAAATTGTTTCAAGTAGAAAAAAAAATTAAAAATGAATGAGAAGCTGAACTATCTTAAAGTAAAAACAATGAAGTAGAATGAGAAGGTGAAACAGATTAAAGCAGCAGGTTACAGTATTACAAGTCTGGATTATTTAAAGATATGAATTAGTTTAAACTTGTTGAAAGCTCTAATATGTATGGAAACGTATAATCTTAAATCAAGTAAAGCAGAAACAATATTACAAGTAGTATGCATAATACATGCTCTTATTTTGAATTTTTAACTGGTTCCATAGTCCCCTTAACTTGTGTTACTTACTGAGGTTTTATTTTGAAATTCTGGGTCAACTATTTCACAGAACAAATTATACTCAAAGTAACTCATCTGTGTTTTTATTTTGAAAATCCGTCTCTTCGTCAAGCATCTGTCAGTTTTGTTGCTTCCTTTTATTCTGAAATCTGGGCACATCCTGTGACCATATGTTTATACAAACTACTGTAGCAGTCAAACAGACGCTTCTGAGTCAAAAGGGTTTACTAATATCACTAAAACGTTCTAATCATCCTGGACAGGAGACTCTGCTTGACGTGCCAATATTTCATTTATCCAAAAAAAGTTAAAAAAGTTATTTATTTTTGTTTTGTTTGTGGGCGACAACACTCGGTATCCATATCAACAATAAGTGACATCACAGTTTTTTTTTAATTTCACACACATGTTCACATCTTGTATCAGATAAGTTCACGACGGGTCCTTAAATTAATGTGCGCTTCTTAGCTTAGCTTGCCATTCCACTGCAATCTGACATGCAAGGGACTTTGTATGCATAAAGTCAGTACCTTAGTCAAGGGCACTGAGAGAAGAATTATCCTAGCGTACTTGTTTTTGGAAGCGGGGGAACCGGAGTACCCGTCATTCATTATTCATTATTTGCCTGCCCTCATTCATTACATACCATACAACTGGGTGTGGCCATCTACAGAGCCACTAGAAGCTAGAGGCTGGATGAGGGTGAGGCTTACGGAATGCATGGCCTGCGATGGGCACGGCAGGGCAGCTAGGCTGGCAGCGTGGTGGGCAGCGGGTCAATTGATGAGGGTTACAGTGGGCAGGAGGAGGGGGAGCAGGAGGGAGTAGTAAGGCCTGTCCATATATATACTTACAGATGATATAACTTACAGTTCTTGTTTTCCCTTTTGAACAAACTAATTATAGGTTTATGTTTCCTAGAAGCGGTTAAGAAATTGTCTTTTTTTAATTCTGAGGTTGACAGGGCCAGTATGCAGGGGTAGTTAGACGACAAAAAAACCTATGGAAGAATTGCTGAATCAGCAATAGCGCAATAATTGACCAATATGGTTCAGATTTTAAAAGACATGGTCAACCATGATAATGTATGGATTTGAGGAAGCAGCCTTGAGAGCATGAAGACTAGCACAATAAAACATACATGTGCCCTAGAGAGAATCAAAACCTCCAAAATTTTAATTTAATGTGGCTCCATGCAAACGTGAGGTTTCAAAACTAATTTCACCATCGTAGTATGCTGGGAATAAACCAAAAGTCTGGGTAGTTTGCAGCAGTTCTCTGTTTGTAGCACTCAAAACGTGCCAGCATGCACGCATGCACACACATGGATCCGCTCAATCAGACCAAGGAAGATCCAGGGATTTAGAGGACCACCAAGATGCTACCTACCTCACACATACACACAGATTCAGACACACACACACACAATGAAGGACCACCAAAGTGTGAGCAGGTGGAGGGTTTTACCAGATGGCAGCTCTTCTGTTCCACTGTTACGCACAGAGAGACTCATACACACACACACACCTGCCTTCACACACAGATGCATCCAAAAACCCATGTTTGTTCAGTGGGCGCACAACTTAACACACACATGCGCACACACTTGAACTCTAAAACGCCGCTCTATTTTGAGCAAAACAATCAACACTTCACACGAACATCAGCAACAAGTGTGAGGTCTAGTTTTGCAACTAGATCTTGTGCGTGCTTTTCTTTTCTTTTCTTTTTTTCATATGTACTGTATTTTACATGTTTGTGATGTGCGCAACCACTTTCTCTGAAGCAACAAAAAGCAACAAAAAGCAGACTCTTTGCAGAAAGTCGCAGAGGTGCTGGGAAGTTCCTCGTCAGATGAATGTGTACTGTGAGTGCAGAATGAAGAACTGTTCCAGGGTAACAACCTTGATGTAGTTGAGAACAGCTCAAGTGTAAAGTGTAAACAGCAGGAATGATAAATTGGCCAAGGTGCATAGACGACAGATGTGTAAAAGTCAGTTTGACAAATTGCCTGCGGAGCATATGTTATAGTCAGCTTGGTGTGCTTGTGTGTGACAGAGACAAAAGGAGTGGTTATGGACTCATGTAATTAGGTGTAGTAGCTAACAAAATTTGATTGCAGCTGGGAGGACTCAGCCATTTTCAATGTAACATTAATTCTAAAATGTTCTCTGTAAAATTATGACACTTAACTTTGCCTTGTACATCACTATTTGTTGTATTCCATATCAAATTAGAATCTACGATTTTTCGCTCTAAGAAGTCCTTGAATTGTCAGACAGTAGTTTAACCGTTTGTAGGATTTCTGCTTTAGTGCTGACAGTTACATATAATGATGGATTTTGTTAACTGGGACGATGCGATGCAGTGGCGGATCGTCCATAGGGGGCACTGGGGCATCTTTCACTTCAAATTACTTGTAATAGAAAGGCTTTTTAAACACAATCTTAAACATATTAATCATATTATATATGTTTCTGAAAAAAAAAAAAAAACATTTAACTTATTTTTATTATTATTATTTTGTTGAAGTTGTTTTTATCTGTATTTACTTAATGTCACGTATGTAGGTCCTTAAACGTTTGGTGAACAGGTGACCTGAGGTTGTGCTGTCATTGGAGGTTTAAATGTTTTCCATGGGGCGCAGCTCATCACGCCCCAGACTTTCATTGGCAAGATATCGGATTTGTTTTTTTTTCTTTGCGCGATTGGTTAACCTTCGCTGTGAGAGACACTTTCAGGAGCAGAGTGAACATAAAGCAGACAATGAACCTGCTCCAAATATCACAGGTAACAAAGTTAAGTCCTGTTCAGAATATTTCACCTCTGTTTAGTCCGTCCCACCTCTCTGTGACTGTGTTTTAACGGAGTGTGACGCAAATAGCCACACAGCCTTTCGGCTATTTAACAAGCGCATACACAAAACCTTACAACTAATGGGAGGCGGAGATAAAACAGTAACACTGGGTGAACGGATCTAATGTGAGATTTTCACCTGGGAAAGCAGTGTTTGAACTTGAACTTTTAGGTTTTTTTTCAGTTTTCAGACAACAGACAACACTGAAACGCAGGCAGAGTTTAGTAAAGCATTAAAATCAGAGGTCTTATGACGTGTCAACGCACGTAATATCAGCTCACTGACACTTCAAAAATTTGGCTCTGCAGATTCATTTCTAACTGGCTCCTGCTGTGTTCATGTTCTCTTCCACCTCCCCAGTCTCGTCTACCACCAACGAAAAACGTGCGCTGCAGTGAAAATGACCTCGACGCTGTCTTGTGCTTGGCATTTCCTTTTTTTTTTTCTCTACAGTGTTGTATTTGAAAATACCTTGTGGATCATTGATTACATGATACTGTGAACGCAAGAACAAGAACTTCGATCGGATGCATCCACTAGAAATTATGGCCAAGAGTGGACAGACATGGCTAAATTGTAAAACATTCTGTCAAGCCGTCCCTGAGATATCACATATTTAAATGTAATGGGACCGACTGACAAACTTTAAGATTTTAAGAACACATCTGAAAAGAACTGTTGTTAACACTTGCCTGGGAATGAACTCTCCCATTAACAATGTGATAAAGAACATGTTTTTAATAATGAAACTGTTAATAGTTTCTGTATTCTTTTGTGCTTAGGCCCAAACCCATTCAGACTGGCTGAAGTTTCAGAGAAAGTATGCTCCTGGTGCCAACAATCTTCTTTTTTGGCTCTGCTAGTCTATTGTTCTGTCAGGCTAATTACCACTGTAAGCTCCAGTGATATATACTGTATAGCTGGAATATAGAAAAGCTTTCATTCAGCGTCGTTTTCCACCCCTGTGTGTTTCGGTGCACAGGGGCTGTGGTTCCGCAGCAGGTGCACTCTCAGTTCTTCATTTTAACCACCACATTTGGCAACCATTGCAGGTATTTACTGGCCTATTTTTCTCCCACTCTATAGACCATAATGTATTGTGAATGGTGAAATGTCTTTTCTTGTTTGCCAGAGCAGTTCTATTGTTAAATCCTACTCTGCGGGAGAGGCTATCTAATGTTGTTACAATTCAACAAATGCAAAAGCAACAGGCTCTTTTTTTCATTTGCTAAGAACTGACCAATTGATGCTTTTTTTTTATCTGTTAATCTGCTGAGAGTGAGGGTGGAGAGAACAAAGGACAGAAAAATGGAGATTAGGAAAGGGAAATAAAAGGCAATGCTTTCTTTTATTTTACTGTCCAGATGTTCCAACAGTAATAGATAACTGGGAAAACCGTCCCTCCATGTCTGGGCTTCTTAGGCTAGATGACTTTTTTTTTTTTTATTTGTTTATTTTATTGGAAAGGGATTTACAGGTTAGGTTTTAAAGGTAAAGTAAAGGAAATAAATTAAGCCGTATAAAACAGCATAAAACTCTCAGAAATGTGATAAAAATGTCTTTGCAATTGTATACACGTGTCCCTTCCTGCCCGTTTGCCTCTGCACGTTTGTCAGATGAACAAAACACAGCAGTAATAAAATAAAACTGACCTAGTGCATTCCCAGGCCTTTAGCTGTGAGTAACAAATGGGAGTTTTAGCACATGTCATTGTAAATGCCGATGCATGGTGTGGAGATAAGTGTTCAGCCACGGACGGGAATGTTGAACCAGGTTGTAGAAGAGGTTTTTTTTTTGTTTTTTTTTTGTATACGTACTAATTGGTCTCTACAAATCTTTACCAACATATGTCAGGCCCTTATTTGATTGACAAATTACCTCTCAATCTCTTGCTGTTTCACAAAATTCCACAAAGTAAATATTTGAACAGTTTCTATGCGCGTTGCAAACAGCATTTCACATGACAGTGACGTTCATTTCTAGGTACATAATCGATTTCCTTAAATTAGAGATTGATTCCCAGGGGATTCGTTTGATCATCGGGCTTCATCATGAACACGAAGTGGGAAATTTCCTTCTCAAATTAGAAACATGGTCAATTACCAGGCACTAAATGGTAATATTAAACCAGTAAGGTTTTCAATCAATTACAAGCAAATAAAATAACAAATGAATATGTGTTGTTTTGTTAGAGCTTATGTCATTTCTATTCTAAACGCAGTAAAAACATGTGGTTGTAAGAGCTTTGACCCTTGTACTTCTTGTTGCTGTTGAACCATGCCACGGAGAACACGTTTCTGCATCAGAAAAGTGTGACTTTTGATACTCATTTTTTTCCATTTATAAGATAAGATTTCACTAGTTATTTTAAAGTGACACTAAACACTACAACTCGAGCTGTAAACTCAATTATGTGCCTTGAAGCGCCTGAATGCCGGTGACACATACAAAATAAATATAAATTTCAAAAATCAAAGCAACCAGAGCCTTCCCACCTTGATGCGGATGTAGATTCAGCCATTTGGGATTATTCTTCGTCATGAAATTCATATTAAAAAAAATTGTTAATGTTCTCCAACGAGAGCCGTTCAACCCACCTTTCTCCCAAACCTCCACCATTTTCAAACGGGTCAAACTGAAGCTGTTATATCGCTTTATTCAGAACCATCGGAGTCTCACGGGGAGGCAGCGGTTTTACTTATAAAACTACTACCTCCCCGGGGGAAAGGACTGTATGGCGACAGGAAAAAACAGCAAAAATATAATTTTTTCTTGTTATAGATATAGACCCACCGTGTCAGTGGCATGCTGTCGCGTTACGTATTTTACATAACCACTCAGAAACAAGACCTCATTCTCCAGTGTAATACAGCCCTGACCAAACTCTTCTCTTGTTTCAGTGCCGTTTATCATCCCACCGAATAAATCTTAACCCACACATTATCACCGACACGACGAGTGTGCTCCGCTGATTCTCTTTCGTCCCATACTTCAATTTCTCCATCGCTGCTTTTGACAAACTCACCTTTCCCATGTCTCTCTACTTTCAGTCTGCCATTTCTGTCTGTCTCTCTGCCTCATTCCTTCTCCATCCTCACAGACTCTATTTCCTGTGGTCTTTCACGGGTCACTTACCTCATTCTCTTTACGGGTCAAATGGCTTTGCCTCAGCCATGCAGGAAAAAAATAAACTGTGGATTCTGGGAGTTTTCTTTAATTAGTTGGTACCAGTCTGCGCCGCCCGACCAATCACCCCTGCCAGTACCACTGTCTTTCTCTAGTCATGTGAAGTGAACATCTGGGGGAGAGGTTTTCACAGCCCCACAACTCTGTAATTCTTTAACAAAACTGAAAGCCACCAGAGTGATTAGGTTTGATGAGCTGTGAAAAAAGAAAGAGGTGGAGAGACACGGAGAGAAGGCGGGTGAGACAAGGATGTGAACTAAGTCTAATTTGTCTTTTAGTATGGTCGGAGTGTTTGGTAGATATTAAGGTTCCAAAAAAAGTTACAGGAGTGGAGAGTAAAAGTTATCTGTGACAGACTGAGTCGGAGAGAGAGCGCAGCTGTCCAGGGGGGGGGGAAAAAAAAAAAAAGGGAAGGTGCAGCGACGAAAGTTTAACACAAATGGAAGGAACTCCTGCTATGTGTCACAATGCTTTTAGTTTGACAGTCAGATAAAAACAGAAAGTACAGCAGTTGACAATCCTATTACAGACGCCAAAGGCCTGCTTGACATGAAATATTTCAAATGGGTTAGATAATTCAGCAACTTCTTCACCCAGACAATTTATTGTCAAGTATATCATCTGAGAGCTATAGGAAATTAGTGGAAAAAAATGTCAAAGCTTTTATTAGAATTATGTTTTTTTTTTAATTCGGTGCATTTAGAAATAAAAACGTAAATGTGTATGCTGCAAGCTACAACTGCAAATGTTCCACGAAGAATCACCATACCATCTACATGTATAGCCGATGGAAGCACATGGGCTCAGGATTACTGTGACAAACCTTTGTCAAGCACCACAATATGGACTCACATCCACAAAATGCCAATTCAAACTTCACTTTGCCATAACGAAGCCTTGTGTTAATAGCGTTCAGAAGCGTCATTTTAAGCGTCACTTCTTTAAGCTCGGAGGCATCTGGGATGGACCGTCCCTCAGTGGAAACAGAGATTCTGCTCAGGCGATGCTGCCTTCAAGAAATAGATCCTGTGAATATCTTGTAAGTTGTAATTTGTTTGTTTAAATGCAACGCATGCAAGGAAAAAGCACACAGTCTTTTATTTTTAGTGTCAAGTGACTGTACTTGATATTCTGTTTTAAAAACTGTTTTGGGAGAAAGTTAGTGGTGATTTTTGCAGAACTGCTGCCCCTTACAGTCGTATTGTAACAGAAATAATACATAATTCACGCAGGGACAGAGAGAGCTTTGTTCAGAGGAAAGGTCCTTATTACAAGTGGATTTTCCATTTAATTGCCATTTCCCTTATTATACCCACAGTAGGGCTTCAGCGATGTCTCTTTGTCCTCTGTTGTGGGCTATTTGGTTAACTTACTCTTTGGTTGATTCAGACGTTACTGTTGCCATTTCTTGTCATGGAAACCAAATGTCAGCGAGTTGCTAATAATATCAGTGACCTTACTAGCTCTGGCTGTGTTTGCAGAGCTGTTAGCAGGGGCTAATTTTTCCAAACTGCAAGACAGACTGGCTTTTGTGTTTGACATGTGTTGAGATTGAAGAGAGAGTTTTTGAGCACGCAGCTTGTAGACCACAAAGGAGGAGCTGGTGGAAAGTTATGCGAGATCAATGTGTTCTCATGCCTGGTTGCGGAATTTTGTCTTAATTAAAAATCAGATCCACCCACTCGAGTTGTATCTCAACTACAGATATGCAGAAACTTTGTAATGTAAATTTTAATGGAAATGTTTTGTTTTTTTTTGTTTTTTTTGACAGTTGCAATTAAATGATTTTACATTAAATTTGTGAAGCCATCAGAAAAAAAGTCTTACGACACTAAACAGCAGATCTCCGTACGGGAGTGATGCACTCCCAATATTTGACTTTTTTTGTGAGTTTTCTTTTAAGGCTGACAATCTACTGCAACATTTCTGAATGTTTACAACACTGAAAACTGCTCACAGCTTGTGGCCCAGTGGCATTCAAAACATGAAGCAACCATGCCAAATGTTTCCCTAAGCTCAGCACTACCAAATATGCTGTCACTGTTGAATTGTTTGCTATTCAAATACTCTCCATTTTCAATTTACTGTCGAAATGTTTTTGATTGCTTATTATTAGCATAATAATACAAGATTAAGACTGAATGAATTATAAGTCTGACAGCAACGGCATTTGAAGAAGGAAGGAGCAGATATGACTTTCACGCGCAGAATGGATAGCAGGGCTTCACAATGTCCCGCAATAAATGCATGTCTCCTTTCATGTACACACAACCTGCTACATCAATTAAAAATGAACAGGTTTTTCAAAGCTGAAATATATTAGACATACTGTATATTATCACAGCTCACAAACGTGCCCGTTTCTCCTTTTACAATGTTCATTAAGCCAATGGAGAGAAGAGTGCTCATTAACGTTATGTTTACCTGTTAGCTCACGCTGAATGTGCAACCAAAGTGCATTGTGTGATTTTCTGAAATGAAAACAGAAATTGGAGACACTCACAGCTGCTGAAAACATCATGTTTCAATTAGCAACTCTGCAGATGCTCTGCAGAAAAACAATCCTCTTACTGGCTGTGGTTACTCTAACAGTGTCTGTTGGTAATTATTTAAGTGTTCAGTGATAAAAATGATCTTTTTTTTTTTTTTCAGAAGCCAATATGTATACATTCAACAAGTGTCACTGCATGTTGCTGAATCTGCTGTGGTTATTTTTTGCCTGCAGGAAACTGTATACAATAGTCAGATTGAATCAGATATTAGATTTAAAACATGTTTTTAAAAGAAATATGTTAATATCAGCCACTTGACAAACTGAATACATGGGGGTACTTTGTTAAAATATGCTTTTCATATTAAAATGAGTCAAATATTTTACAGTAAAAAAAAAACCAAAATGAGCCTAACCCTGGGGTTAATCGTTTCTTAAGCTTAAATCTTGGTTTGGCCTTATACACCATATTGGATACAAGGCTTTGCTTTGTCTCACACACTGACAGATAAAACTGTTCATACATGTTACAAAATGCCATTCTCAAAGGTGGATGAAAATCTCTGCAGGCAAAGAGGGAAGCAAGGTCAGATGAATCATACATTCCTGAATAGCTCTGCGGTCAGTATTTCTATTAAGGCATCAGTGGTGCGGCGCTGGTTTGTCTGCAGAAATACTGAAGGAAGCGTTTGTGTAAAGACGGACAAAAGAGAGATACAGATAGAGAAGTTCAAATCCTGAATACACCTCCACACACCTGGCAAATTGCTGAGAAAAGTGGGTGTGATCATTACATTGATGGTTTCAAAAAGAAAGACAGAAAGAAATGTCAGTCCAGTTCCAACACTCCAACACCAGTGTGAGAGATTTCTGAACAACAGCGATAATACAACCAGCACCACGTTTTCATCCTCAAGTTCTAATGACCACTGTGCATTTACGCTAATATGTCGTCTAATTAATAAGGGCACAATGGAATGGGGAACTCTATACATTTTCCTTTCACACAAATATAACATTTAATTATTCTAATAAGATAAATCATTTTAGAATGGCACTGGAAATTTGTATTGTATGTCATGTTGGCAGCACTGTCTCCTTCTTCGACACAACTCATGTCAGTGTACATTTAGCAAGAAAGTCATGCTCAGTGTCCACAGATTGCTGATTTTATTTTTGTTGAATCTGCTGTATATTGTCTGCATCCCTCTGTTTTAACTGTTAGATCTCTCTGTGGTAGCTTGCTTTCATGTGACTGCTGAAATATTCTTGCAACTCTGGTTTATTTAAGACCACAACGTATTTAATTCTCGCATAATGCCGTGCTGACCTTTTCTTTCTCTTTATTTATTCAGACATGCATGATCTGATAATATTTAGGGCCCTGGATTAAAACAAAAACAAACAAAAAAAAAACGCAAACAAAATCAGATTTAAAGTATAAATCAGTTAACCTTAATCAAAATTTCAGACAGAGAGTGTTTAGAAGATGTCCTGCTGTCTGAAGGGTACGGGATCAACACTTACGGTGTCCCATGGATTAATTTGCATGTAAATGTAATGGATTATTACTTTAGCCTTGCACCTAAGCTCCAACGTTGATCAAAGCGATTAATGGCAAAGATGAACTGGCACAAGTAACCTCACTTTGCAAATATATGCCCTCACTGTTGGTCTGCATATAAATCAGATAGCTCTCAGAATGAACACACAATCAGAACTGACACAAGACACACAGACACTTCTGGCGTTAACAGTAGCACCCGCAACCACATTGTCATAAAATGTGTTGTTGCCAGAGGGTTGGTTGGAGCAGACTGAGGAGCCTGCAGCGGCAGAGCAGCTCTGAGCAGAAACGATAGAAACATCTGTTATGGCTGGCACCGCTTTCTCGGTCTCTGTTCCTCTTTGTTTCTCTGCCTTTTATTCTGCTTTTCACTAAGTCTGTCTCACTCATGTACATCCCATGAAACATCATGTCTTTTTCACTCCATCCTTTCTTGAAGATCAACTACCATTTAACGCTATTTCTGTACGGTTCTTTTTTTCTCACACACCTCGATCGATGTGTCTGTTCGCTCTGAATTATTAGATGAAAACATCACGCTTTTTTTTCTCTTCTCATTACAACTTAATGCCGTTTTAAGGCATTACTCACTAGATTATTATAATACTTAAGACCAATTACTTTTGTGTTACTATTGTGACATAGTGCAAAACCAATAAATCATATCTGTCCCATCCCCTACTGTGCTCTTGCTAGGTTTCAGAAGTCTATACTGACGTCCACATGTCTGAATCTGAAGGATAAGGAACAAGCCGTTCATCTTCTGAGCTAGAGTCAAAATGGTGGAAAATGGTGACAAATGAGATGCACATGTAAAGTTTGATAAAATACGATGGAATAGCACAGCTAAACTAACATTAACCACACTCTTACTCGCTACTCCTTTTATTTTAAACAAGAGAATCAATAAATAGAAAAGCAAAGAATAATAGCAATGCAGATTTAGTTTAAAACGTAACCTTTTGTTGTGTGTTTGCCAGATTAAAACTGATGCAAAAGACTACGAACTGAACCGTCAAACAGGAAAGGCAATGCCCACAGTCAAAAAAAGAGGAAAAAAAAAAGCTGTTAATTCACTTAACAGCATAGGCAGCATGCAGTCACTTATTGCAGTTTAAAATAACATATCTCTAAAATGTCAGCTTTTCCTGAAATCAGCCATAAGTGGAAATTGATGGCCATGCAAATTACACAGTCTATTTAAAGTGGTCTTGCTGGTCCCTTAAGCCATGAAACCTAATCAACATTAAAATGGCCATGTAAACTTTTTAATTTAAAAAAGCATGCCATTAGCTATAACATTTGCTGCACCCAACACATAATATCCAGTCAAATTAAAGGATTGCTGTTTCCTACTGAGATCATTTCAGAGGGTTCATAGGTTCACGGCACTAATACCTTTGAAGCAGGTAGAGACATCGTGACCCATGCCAGGATGCTTTCACTGGGACGGACACGATGCAGCTGAACTGGAAAGCTTGTGGCTACTGTACCATCCACTTGAACCACCTGGCCACCAGGTATATATGACACAAAACACTTCTGCAAAACCCCAGCTATAGCCTTAAGAATTAATAAGCTCAGTGCATTCCCGTCACACACTGTATAGCTGTTCCCATTTCAAAGAAGAGCCGAGTGTGTAATGTATATTGTGAAGTGTCTGGGGGCTATTTTTCAGTGTCTGCTTCATAATATTCCAACCTGAGAGACACCTACCGTGAAGCTTGATACTGAAATGCTGCAGCAGCTGCATACACATATACTGCGCAATTACAATTATTCTCTGTCCGTCTGTCACACACGAACCCATGCGTACACAAGTATAGACACAAATGCATATATATGAAGTCACACACTCCCAGTCGTATGCTAACATGACAACTGCCAAGCGTTATACTGGAACACTATGGTTGCGCGCACACGAGCATAAAGCACATGCACACAGTTACAGGCACCTTTCATATACCCATTTAGCAACAGAGAGAATTCAATCCAGGAAAGAAAATCCTATAAAAACTACACACACTTTCCTACATAGACATATAGGAGTTTATTCACTCAGGCAAAACCATAATGCAAGCAGCTGAATGTAAAAGATAACACACACGCACACACATCAAACACCATGCATACATAATAAAATCCTAGTACCAGAAGGCACCTCTAATAGGCTTCACACCGAACAAGGAACTTTGTAATTGAACTTTATGTCAACAATGGTGATGAGATTTTTCTTTTTTTTTTCTATTTAAAGCTCTGCTATGTTGACTTAATTCACAGGAAGAGATGTAGTGCCCTGATCAGACCAAATGCATCGGGGCTTGTGGAAGTATTAGCGATGTGGCTCAAAGATGGATTTTCCATTACTTTAAATGGATATATCGTTTTGTATTACTGTCTGATGGAACCCAGTGAGACAGTGAACTGCATGTATACAAAACTGCTTGTGCACCTATTATTAGTAGTAGGGGAATAGATTACTTACTAGAGAGGTTAAATGGACCTCGGTACGGGCCACCCACATCAGCCATTATGTCCCCTCTTAAACCACTAGACAGAAATGCATTGTGACGATTTGTCAAACAAGATAAAGTCATTCTGTTTTTTGTCAGTGGAAATTATCTACACAGATTATAACATGGTTTGAGAAAAATTAAGATAAAAGCCAGCTTTAATATAAGCCCTATATGTTTACTCTACCATGTAAATGGGCTGCAAAGGAAGAGTAAACAGGTCATGGATGTCTCAGTCTCAGATCTTTAAATGTCTAACTGACTACTAGATTTTTCACCAGTCTACTTTTGTTTCAGTGGTGAAGCAGCATCGAGCTTTAATGAAGACGGGATTAACAAAATGTTGGCTCTGTTGTAGGGCTCAGTCTAAACACCTGCGAGGCAGCGGCAGTGAATGAGGACTAATCCGAACTCTGTCTGAAACAACAATTCATCCTCTTCGTATTGAACTGATTCAGCTGCACAGCATCTTCAGCTTCTGCCTCAGCCACCCTGTTGTGCAGAAGCGAGCACTTTAGCTGCTGTTTGCAGCCAGCAGCAATTGTAGAATTCTTATTTTCACAAACAGGGCCAGTGTTGGTTAAATAGGAGTATATGCGGAACTCCCTCGTATCATGGACAAGTTTTTTTTTTTTTTGTTTTCTTTTGTTTTCTTTGGTGGAACAGGTTCAAATCTCTAATTGTTATATAACATACGCCATGTGCACATGTGTGTTTTTGTGTGCGTGAGACAGAGACAGTTTGTGATAATTATTTAAACAGAAACTTGAACCCTATTCGCACGGGACTAGTATTGCTTGGGGACCTCGTGTAATTTAGAAATGATAACGTGTGCTCAGGGAAGTGTGTGTGTTTTACTTGAATTTACTGACATTATCCACTGCATAGAGTTAAGTAAGGTTCACATTTATTGTCCCCATAGGGAAATTCATTCCCTGCATTTCACCCATCCTAAGTAAATGTTTTTTGATGGATTCAAACCAGAGGACCCAGAGGTCTTCAGGTAATACTGGCCCCATGCGACCAGGGCTTAAAGACTGTTAGACTTGTGAAAAACACTGGAAAGGTTTTAACCCTGACTTGAGTGTATAATTTACTGAATGGATTTTATTTTTCAAAAATAAAAGGAAACCCCTGCAGCTCTTTCTTCATTTTGGATTTCAGTTCAGTTTCAGTGAGTGATTGCTTAAATACAACGCAGCTGGAAAGGAAGGGGATGCAAAGCAGGATTCCTTCATCACCCTACACCTCGTATATACTTTCATTCTTTATGAATAATGCAGGCCAAGGGTGTTATTCTGAGGCCTTGTCAGGTGTTATCTGCCGTGGAGATTACAGCTGAGGTGAGATATCAAGGAATTACACTCTAGTCTGTGCTGCCCTTCTCTGTCGAACACACACAATACTGGGGATGAGGACAGGTGATTAAAGCTGTGTGAGAGTGAGCGCGCATCCATGTTGGCTGCTTTGTGTTCATCGTTTAACATTTACGTCGACAATCGAACATTTGCCGTGTTAACTATATACCGCATCATATGAAATATGGTTGTTCTATTAAAATCACACTAAAAACACAAACATGGGGCATAGTTGGAGATGTTGTTTTCCTGCACACTGCTTTGTTAGATTTCAATATGTCACCCACATCGTCAGCGCACACTGAGAAAAACAACCCCCAGTGTTTGAAACCAGAGCTTTTTCAGCACTGACTTTATCCAAAAATTTTGAAAATGAATTGGATATGATAATTTGGGGCTGTGCACCATGACCACATGAAAACTCATCTCTTCAGTAAGTACCGCATGTCAGTCTCTCCATGCTGAATTATACCGCTTTTTACCCCACTGCTTGGCTTGATGTGCTTGAATCAAAACTTTTATCTCTCTCGCAAGCTTTTATTTTTATTCATTTGTCGTTTTTTGCTTATATGATCAGTCTAGGGCACAGTAGTTTTGTCAGAGCATTATGACCTTGAAACTACATTACTGTTTGTTTGCAGTGCTGGCTGACAAGTGGAATACATTTTTTTTTTTAGCATTACTGCTTTTTTGTTTCCTCTGTAGCTCTGACGGAGATGATCTTTGTTATTCAAAGAATGCATTTGGTGATATTTAAATATACATCGATAACTTGCTTAGATTCATTTTTAAATGCTTACTTCTCTAGGAATGGAAAGGAAATCTAAGGAGTTGTCAGGAGTGATGTCTTTAACGGAGGAGGGAAAAGTTATCCCCCCACCTCAGAAGAAGCATCTCAGCGCATTTTGAAATGTGCAGTCAGGAATGACCTAGATAAATATGCTGAATAACCCCTGTCCCACCCCTCCCTCCGCCACCCCACTTAGGTCCATCAATTATTAATTCATGCTGCTTCATCTGAAGGCCACAGACCCTCCAGTGTGCACCAAATCAGTGTGTGGGGACATGAACAATAAAAGAGGAAGCTGCCTGGATGAATCATTTACACTTTAGAGTGTTAGGTCACCTATAATAGTGACTTTAAAACACATTACCCCATTGCTAAAATAAGCATGGCCCTAATTGTTGCATTTTATTGACTTCACCGCTTAACAACCAACAGCAAATGATTAACAAGCTGGACTTCCTTGTTGCATGTGGCCAGCTGTTATGAACCTGCAAATCAAGCCTCACAGGAGCGGCGGCTCGGCCTTTGTTGGCCTTTTGGCCGCAATTGAAATTGCAAATCATGTGACACTCAAGGATAATAATTTTCAGGTGGTGTGTGAGATAGCAAATAGGTGTTGTGGTGTCCCTGCTGCCTCAGGCTCCAGTTCTATCATGGAATCTTACACACATTTCATTGATACAAGGCAACCAGGCTAATGTTATGCATATATACTGAATGTAGTAAGTTTCTACCATAAAAAGACAATTTAGTGAGAATTTAATTTTTTTTTAAATTGTTGCTGTTGAGGCTTTCAGGGGTTCTCAAGAATTAATCAAGGGGTCTCAGACCCCTCATATTTCGCACCCTGTTTTCAGATGTAACAGTTTTCAAGTTGTTTCTAGTTTATTACATTTTGTACCATCATTTTATCATTTTAATTTCAAGCCTTGTCCGTTGTATACAGTATGTCTGGGGTTTTTTTCTTCCTTTAAGACAAATAATTCTCACTTCATAGGCACCTACATTGAGAAACAGTTTTTTTGGTCTACATCCATTTATTCTGTAATTTCTATGAATGTGTACATAGTCTATTTTGCAATTATTATTATTGTAGTATTAATTTATAATATAAATAAATAAATAAACTTTCTGTATTGTTAGAGTTTACAGTTGTGAACTGCTTGTTAGTTGTTCGTCAAATGACAAAGTGAATGCAACTCTGTATAAAACACTATTGACATTCATGAGACTGTACTAAAGGTAAATTGTGAAGCTAAAAGAGCCCTGAGTATAACTGCAGAGGCAAGAATTTATTTGCACTGCATACAGAAATCGGGTATGGATTACAGTAGTATAATATGCATGATGGTGTTCTCTATAAACTGATCACAAAAACTTAGAGTCACATTTGCACGTATTATTTTATCTTGTTGTTTTTCAGAGTGACTTTTATTCAGTTAGCTAGAAGAGGTTTTGTGTCTTGTTTAAGGCTCCTGACCAGACAAATGGCTGCTGAAGATTGCTTGTTGCAGGATTTAAAACTGTGACCTTGTGCTTAGAGGCGGCTGCATCTATCTAAACCCTCACCTTACAGTCCCTGCATTATTGGCTCAGACCCATCCAACCACACTGTACGTCTCCTTTGCCATTCAAAAGAAAAGAAAAAAAAAACATTACAGTTTCCTTTTGCCATATCTCTGCTTTCTTGATAATAACATGCAACCTATTGATTATGTATGCTGTTATCTCACTACCTACACCGTGATGAATTCAATGAGTATGCATAGGGTTCATTTTACCACAAAGAAACACACAGCTTTGATGTAATCTATTTTGTCAACAACAGTGGAACCCGAAAGACAGATAGGACTATTGTGCAATACAGTTACAACACGTGGAGTGTATTGCTTTGTAATCTCCTTTGTATCTTATTTTTATGCTCAAAGACTCACATTGTATTCACTCAAACACACAAGAATAAAGCTGTAGACACAGGTGTACATACGTGCACTCACTGGCTTATAACATGCACGTACTCACACACTCAAGACATGTATTGGTTTATATGTACATTAAAACACATACCTGCTTGCAGATTTACGCACATGCACGCACACACACACACACACACACACACACACACACATACACAAACACACACACACACACACCCCAACAGATGACCAACTATGGAGAGATTTATTTGTGGCTTTGCCGTCCAGAGGCCCACCCATTGAGGGTTGGCATGGCGATATATATCATGCTGTGACCTCATATCCTGTTTGTTGTTTTTTCTCGCAGCAGGTGTTTAGGGAGGACACTCCGCAAATCAGGAAGTTACTTTCACAAAGTCTTTGAAATCATCAACGCTACATGACGGCACTTGGCACTGGGCCTGGCCTTAATCTCATTACACTGAAGGTTAAAACGCACATTAAAAATTGAATAAAGTGCATGTAATGATTTTTGTTCACTGTGATTTTGACAGCATATCAGCACATTTTCAAGGTACATCTAGGCGATGTGCATGTGCAACAGTCATTTCACCCATTATACCAAAAGAAAAGGAGGTTTCTACTTCAGTCTGTGATAGGGTTTTCTCTTTTGTTTGTCTTCTCTCTACTTGATATAATGATGTATACTCATTTAAGTAAGTGTTAGGTGAACTTGCATGTGAGTGACAGGAGGAATGCGCCTGTCTGTGTGTGGTCTCATGTGGATGCATATATAGAAGCAGCAAAAATAGGTTAAGAGGGTGTGCCATCACCCTTGTAAACCATAATCTAAATCATCTGACATTAATTAAGCTACTGTCAAATAGCAGACGCTGGCACCTGCACTGTTTCTTACGTAAAGATGACGGCAGCCCCACTGCTGAGGCACACGGGAGCAACAGCAGCAAGGACACAGCGGACAGTCGACTTGCATGCTCAAGGTTTATTAGCCACTGCTGCCCGAGTTAAGGGTTGTTTTGCTTGCCACTCAGTGTGTCCATGTTAACAACAGAACAGTAGAATACAATGTGGGACCTAATTTACTGGTAGTTTTACTGGCATCCACAGTGCTATAATATCACCCATGGTCATATTACTGGCCTGGGCCATTATTTTTAATGTGCCTGTTATTATAGGAGTGTTGTTACTTTGTTGTTTTTATTTTTCTTCCTGTCTGCCTTATGACTGTGGGCGTGTGTGATGTATTTTGGGGAAGGAACACTCTCATATGTGGCCAGTCATTTCATTTTGTAGGTTACTGACTGGTCGTAAATGATCCTCTAGTGTAAACAAAGCTGATGTAACGGCATCAGGTTGTGAACTTGCAGATAAGGAGATGCTAACTCTGATCCACACTCCAACATAGTAGGTGATGGTAAAGCATCACCATAACAAGGAAAAATAAAAAGAACAATAATAAGTCCATTCTGGGCTGCAGTAGAAATATGGCAGTGCAACATGGCCGACTCTGTGGAAGAGGACCTGCTCCCTTTGAAGATCAATGGTTCATTTGAAGTTAAGGAGAGTATGATCGGCCAGAGCCACAAAAGCAGTGCAAACTGTGCTGCCGAGCAAATAGTGTCAAGGTGCACCTGTACCATCTGCATGGATATAAACTTGTAAAATTGCAAAAAAAGCAAACTTGTCCTCCGTCTTTGTAAATAAGCCTTGTTACAAAAACCATCTAATTCACAAAGATTAGTGTAAATTTCCGCAAGCAGTTAAGCTGTTGCTATTAACGTCTGCAGAAAGCTGGTGTTAACTTTGTGCAAACTCACTCCTCACTCACCCTCTCTCACTGTCTCTCTCTCTTTCTTCAGAGTTTTCAGTCAAGTGGGTCTGAAGGTTATCTCAGAAAAATCTTCATAAAAATAAGTTATCTTAGAAAAAAAAATTAATAAATAAATAAAAATAAAAAATGTCCAGGCTGCACCATTGGAGATCAGGCTCTGTGTAAAGGTTGCAGAACATCCAACATCAAGTGCTGTCAGATCCTGACCAATCTGGCGTTAATGAAGTTACCACTTCTCTGCCATGTGCGTAAATATGCACAGCCTCTTCTCGTTTTGGTAACAAACCTATCGTTTCAGCTGCCGTGTGATGCTGCAGCCAGTTGTAAGCACCAAACATAACCTCACGACTGACGTTTCTGTGAAATCTCAACTACAACCAGTGGTGCATGCAACAATATTTTAAGTTTCAGTAACATGTTTCAGACCTGCCTGAGTCACATTAATAACCTATTTTGATGGGCATTTCAGTAGATTGTTACAGATACAAAATACTAGCAAAAGAAGCAAAATACATGAAAGTCAGTTTGTGATTGTGAAGAGTGTGTACACATCTTCTAAACAAAGACATGGAATTTGAGGGTTTCTGCTCTCTGCAGTTTCCATTATGGAAAAGTCTAGTGGAGAAAAGCCTGAAGGAGGCAAAAGGCAGAGGCAAACCAATGGCAAATTGCACTCAGGTATAAAACATTATGGGCATGTTTGCGCCTGCATATCTTTACCGCAAAATCTTTTGTGATAAGGTCCTTAAAGCAGGGCACGTTAAGATGGCAGATTCTGGGTGCAAATGTGACATAATTCATAGTGCTATTCTTTGTAGATTCTTATTTTCAGACGATTACAAACTAATGAAAACATAATTATGAAAATATATTCTATTTCTGCACTTCGATCCTCACTGGAGCTTTAAAGCTGCAATGCTTGATAGTTATTTGGAGTCATTGGGCAAAAACTCCATAATTATACCTTTCAGCACATTGTAATTCAAGTGGTCTGAGAGGAATCAGGAATTCTACCAACTTCTGTGGACTCTGTTTTCGAGTCGTAGAAAATCTACCCCCATGACAAAGACTTTGGCTGATCAGACGTGTTTTCAGACGGGTAGGGGGGGTTAAATATGCGACTGACACTGATCAGATTCTGTCAGACGAGATTCTACAGCTCTGCTCCGTGGTTCGACCCAGATGTTTGGAAAAGCGTCTTCTGTTTTCCACAGCGGTGTGAAATGCTGTCAGGTCATCTATAATTAAATGTGTGTTTATTCTTTTGATTTGGACTGAGAGGAGACAGCGACAGGAGGAACATGTGTATTTTCACATTCTGGCGTTGTTTTCCCCATGATTTCACCTCCTGCAGATTTAAGGCATGAAGGAATTTGTTTTTCAAAGTCCAATTATTTTCAATAACCAGTAGACGGTTTTCTAATTATGTTTACCTCTTTTAAATCTGCTTTCTTAAATCAGTAACACATTAGTACCAGTGTAATACCGCTCTCGCATAAAAAAGTGTCCAAATCAGTTGTAAAAAAAAAAGAAAGAAAAAAAACAAACAGCTTTGAAACAACAGTATCTTTTGCATCTCATATCATACCAATTGAATTCTAGTGAGTGTGGACTGTACTGGAAGACCCGAACAAATGAGGATCCTTTTGGCAGACATGAGCAGTCCAGACTCAGGTGGCATTATGTTCTACCAAGTGAAAACAACTCTGGCAGTAAGTGTTTATTGCCCTTGAGAGAGTTTTCCACCCACTTGCATCCATCTCCAATTAATTGTCTAGTTTATTTACACCTTGCTGTGCTAGCCAAATGAGATTTCGCATTGAGGTGAATAAATGTTTCTTTCTGTATGCCTTGCTATCACTTTCTTTCTTGAAACCGTTACGTCTTGCTTATGCCGGATGTCACTTTCCCTTCTGTCTCGGACGTCTTTCTTTCCCTCTCATTCCCTTTTTGTTTCTCTATTTCCCTCCTCATTTTCCCCCCTCACTCTGTCTTTCGCTCTGTCTCTTTCCTCCAGTCTTCAATTCACTGGAATGCTGAAATGAAAATAATTGGTGATGTGTCTGAGTTAGCTAATTATCCCAACATATGCTGTTTGAAGTGTCACAATTTTCTTTCTGTCTTTATTTTTCTCTGTTATTTCAAGCTTTGTACACAGGACAGTAAATACAAGCTTCAGAGCTGGTTTGGATTATCAGAAAAGAGGGTTTTCTATTGCTGTGACAGCTGTAATGGTGTCTCATAATGGTGCTTCATGCCTGACAGCTGATGGAAAATACTAAACATCTGTGTTCTGCTTGTAATTAGATGGTTGTACATTTATTCAGTGTGTGTGGCTAGTTTACAAATACACACGCACATCACTTGTGGGGCCATTACATAGACTTAAATTCATTTCTCGGAGACTTCCTGTAACACTAACACTTGCCCTAACCTTAAAGTAGCCATAATAAAACACATCTTACCGTTCGCATTGGAATCCGAGCAAACTGCGTTACATCCGTGTAAGGTACCTGAGTGACCACAAATGCCTGTTTTGAACTTGATCTTCCTATTTTTAGATCACTGTCACTCCTGAAAGCTGTAATGCTGTAAATGAACTGCCCTGTGCTTCACATGTTGTGGTCGTTCTAAAGACCAGCTGTTTTCTCCACCCTGTCATCTGGACAAGGTTTCACACCTGTGAATTTGGTTTGGAAAAGTCCAAATGCCTGGACCAAACGTGGGTTGGTGTGAAAGTGCCCTTAATGTTCATGAACATTCCCGAAAATATTCAGTCCAAGCTCTCTTGTCTCCGTTTGACTCTGCAACTCCTGAACAAAATGTACGGCTCTTAAGCTGCTAAGTACTCCACTGCGTTCACCGGCTAGTCACTAATTGTGTCGGTCTGTTTTGAGTAATTTGTCTGTCTGGAAATGCATGGACATGACATAACCTAAGAGATGCTGAAAAGCTTCAGCAGAGCTATTCTATTCTGATGAGTTTATTTTTTTGTCAATAAGCTCAAGCTTTAAGGTAAGCAATCATTCTTTTAATTCTCACGCTTCTGAATTTGCGTCAGTGTAAAGTGTAGTTTTTGACTAACAACCAAGACCCCAACCATCTAAAACAAATATAATGGCCACTTCTTCTGCCTTTTTTTTTATGTCAAAAAGCTTTTTATCCTGAAAATATGATATTGTTGCTTCTAGTAAGAATGCTTGTCTTCTAATGAAATATTTATTTATTTATTTCTCCTGCACAGGTTTTGCTTTTTTCACTTGTTGGAAATGGGAAGACATAATTATAGACATTATAGATAATAATAATAATAATAGACCCTTTCTGTTTCAAGGCCTTCCACACCTGCCAGTCATGCTGGAGCTTGATCTCAGTGCACGTGTTCCCTGATGTCGAACTGGTATAAGCACAAGAGACCCCTTTATTCATTCTGATTATCATTATACTGATATAGTGCTTAATCTGGATAGCGGCCAAGAGATCCTCTATGGCAGCTGAGAGCCCGTTATAAAACCCTCTATGGCTATACCAGAAAACCAGGCCCCACATTAGTTTCCCATGGCTCTTGTACAACTAAAAAGGGGTATATTTTAAAAAGCTAGTGATTAAACAAGACTTTTAGTCATTCAACTTTTGTCTCCCATAAGTGTTTTTTGCATGGCCAAAGATTAGTTTCTCAAACCTTAGTTTTCTCAACTACAGTCCCCCAGTTTCAGACTAAAGTCCCAAGAGTCCTACAGTTATAGTCTATGAGCTGAAGCAGCCCATTTAATGGACTGAGGTGTGATTACATCCTGGAGAGCTTAATTTAGATAGCAGCCAAGTGATCTTCTACGCCTGTTGGGGGCCTGTTATTAAATCTATGCAGAAATCAATGTAGAAGAGTCCATTGCTCCGACAAAGCAACGGCAACATGATTTATAACGTGTTTGGGTAATCTATCGATTTATAATGTGGTGGAAGCCATCGATGTTGTTTTTCCTATTAGATGAGAGTAAACACAGCTAGCGAGTGAGTAATGGGTTGTAACCTCCCTTTTCCTCCTCCACATACAGACACAAATTCGCTGTGAAAAAGGCATGCACACATTCAATCTTAGAGAATTATATACAGAGAAACACACATGTGCACCACATAAAGGAAAAGACCAAAACAGACAGATGGGAATTACCAAACAAACAAAACTTTACAAAATTCACAAAACTTTACATGTGCCACTGAAAGATAAGCAAATCCCAAGTCAAACAAATATCGTACAAACATATTGACCTTGAATGTTAATACACCCTAATAGATGTTTTATTGTACAAAAGCGGAAAATCATTCACATACATGCACAGAAAAAATGTAAGCACGTTCTCCTAAATTATATCCCTATCCCTTCATGTAAGAAATAAGTACGAAGCATGATAATTCAAAAGAACGCACACAAAATACATTTATACAGACTGACTCAGTGATAACAGAGAGAGAAATTCAGCATTCATAAATCCGTCTGACTGTGAGTGACTGAGCAATAAAAGATTCACTCAAACACAACTTCACATACATCCATGTGCACAATGCATATGCAACCTTCGTAAACAGTCAACACATCATTCAGCTTTTGAGCTCTATTTTTATCTCAGCCTAAAATGGTTGAATTGTGACACAACTTGACAAAGACTGGTTTATTTTTTCATTTAAAGTAAAAATGCCGTATACACATATATCAGAGGGCCATGCATTTTGTTCTCATATGAGCAATGTAGATGTTATTTTCCAAATAATGTAAGAAAAGCATCGTGATGCACCCAAACACACTTTTTCATCAGTGAAACCTCATTTCCTTGTATGATACCACCAGCACTTCATTACTGAGTAAAAAAAAAAAAAAAGTAAATACTGAAAAACACGTAGTTACACTTCATCCTCAGATACACATTCACACACAAATTCTGCAATACACCTGATGATCTGTGGAATATTGCTTTCTTCACCACCGACTGCAGGGAATAAAACTACCTGAATGACTTCAATAACCATTATAGCTAACTTAAACACAAACCCATCAAGCTGAATCTGTATATATCACAGATATGTAAAACGCACCAAGTAGGCTTGGACAAATCCATACATTCAGACACACAAGGGCACAAAAGAAAGAAAGTAATCATAAAAGAGACATGTTTGTGCTTCTAGACGAGGCTACACCAGTGTGAACATCATAATGAGCACTCTACTGAACCTGTGTGTGTGTGTGTGTGTGTGTGTGTGTTCTTGTTAATAGTGTACAAGAATAAAATGGTTTTGCACAACATGGGACCTTTAATAAACATTGTTTTTGTAAGAAATATTTGATGTCGTGCATTCTTTCGTCTTGCTGCTTTCAGCTTCTATACATCAAGGCTTTCCTCAAACTAAAACTAACACGAATGAAAACTAAACTAAAACGTATCACTTCCTTAAAAATAAAAATAAGAACTGTAAGTTGAATCAGATGCATCCATGGCCTTTGCATCATAATCTGTTCATGCAGTTTTCTCCATTAGTAGCAGTTATTGCTAAAAGTGTGTTCTGTGAGGTTTGTGTCATCAGGTTGCACCAAGCTCAAGTAAAGGTTTGTAGCAAATGACTGAAGAAATGTTTCTGTGATATCACATTAACCCTTGTATTATATTTGTTTCTCTTCCCTTACTTTGGTGTTCCCAGTTAAATGTGGCCATTCTGGCGTAACTGCTCTTACATTAACACAAAAAACATCATTCAAACATAATCATCACCAAATTGTATTTAACTATTGTATGTGTGTGTGTGTGTGTGTGTGTGAGTGTGTGTAGGTGTGTGTTCACACACAGGAGTGGCATTGTACAATCAGGTTCATCACATTTGTAGCATGTCAGTCTTGTTGTATTGTCTCTTGGGCAGCTTGCATCTCTTCCTCTTTTGCCTCTATCCTTGTTGGGGGCGGGGCTGGGGTTTGCAGACTCCTAACCAGACTGGAATGTAACTCGG
>JAPQRN010000021.1:1360719-1380701 GCA_037367275.1 Coranthus polyacanthus
CCATCTATCCATCTATCCATCTATCCATCCATCCATCCATCCATCCATCCATCCATCCATCCATCCATCTATCCATCCATTATCTAAAAGTGGGGGTATATAAAGCAATGCCAATAATATTTTACATTTTCTTAAGACATGTCAAAACCCAACCAGCACAAGGTGAATGTTTTATCAGCTACAAAGAAAAGCTTTTATTTAAAACAGCTATTGTTCTTTTCATCACCGCAAATGCGCAGCCGCAGCCGGTCCTCAAAAATATGTTCATGGAAGAACATACAAAGTCAGTTTGATATGGCAGGCTCTAAACCATAAGAGGCATGAGGCCATGATTTTACTGAGACAATTTCCCAGCTGTCTGTTTGCTGTATTGGTTAGTGTAGAACCGCCTGTCAGCTGTTCATTTAGAATTTACCAGCAATTGGTAGGTATAGGAACGTGATAACATTGCTGGACTTTTTCCGATCCCGACTCTGAATTCTGTATTCCCCTGATATCCAAAGTGGGAGATCCCTTTGCGGTGAATGAGATGAGACAGTTGTGTATGTGGTTAAAAAGAGACGGGATGTTTGGTTTGTTGGCTGGGTGAGTGGTTGAGTGCCTGATCTGGAGGCTCCTTCTCTGTTTGATTGTGTACCTCTCACTGTGTGTCTGCCCGAGCCTCTCTTTGATTGGCTGCCACTCTGTGTGTTTAACGCTTATGATATTGTTTGACTGGTTGGTTGAATATCTGGTTATGAGGTTTTCATTTCACCTGCATGTCATTATTTCCTTCTGTGCTGTTTCCTGTCTATCCACCTGTATGTCTGCCTCTCTCCACACCAGCACTGCCATTCATTTCATTATTTATTAGTCTTTATGCCCGACGAAGGTCGAATAGGCTGAAACGTTGTATTAAAGTTAAGAGAAGCAAGACAGTGTGTGCGGGAGATTTTTTCTTGTTGTTTTCTCCAACATACCTGTCACCCATTTAAGTGAGCAGAGATTTTTTCTTTTCAATTATTTTTCAGTCTACAGTTCAAGTAAAGGTATTTATCTACAATTAATCATCACATACATAAGCACTTCATCATTAATTTTTCCAAATTATTTGTTTCAAATATAACTTTTTTTTTTATTTGTGTCAATCATAGATAGATCCAGCTAAATCAGCAAATCCCTCTGGGCTGGCTGTGTTGACAGCTGACAGAAGAATAGATATCTTCCTCTGTCTTCTCCATGCCACTCAACTGCAAATTTTATACATCAAATGTTTAAAACATTTGCAATAATAAATCTGTTAGTAGAAAACAAGCACAATAAGCTGCAGAGGAAGCAGGAAGACTGCATTTCATTTGCAATCATTGTTATTCAGCAGAATATTAGAACAACACAAAAGGAGCCTGCCTTTTCAGTATAGCGCAATATATAATACACATATAAATTAGGACATTTTCTTTGCTTCATTGGTGGAAACAGCATAGCATCACTCCGTGTCTTATGTATTTCAACCAACCTCGACTTATACAATTTCCAAAAACACAACACCTCTATTTCACATTCCAGCGGGACAAAGAGCAGAGTGATGGATCTATATAAATGTGACACATTTAATCTGGTGCTGTCTGACCTCCTCTTAACTCAAACAGACAGGAGGAGTGAGAGGAAGCAGAGCTATAACACAGGCTTATGTGTAAGGACACACAGTACATAGAGCCACTGCTCATTCATTTTGTGCTGTTCATGAATAACATGGATTATTTAACCCTCATGCAAATCATTCATGTATTGCATCGCTTGTCTAATTTAAAGATGGCTAAATGGAGTTATACATAAAGTGAAGACTAGTTTCGTTTCTCAAAAGATATGTAATATGTTATTACTTCACCACTTAGATCAGAAACAATTCAAACATGCAGTTTAAGATAAAGTGCAGTGTTGATGATCATGTTCAGGCAGCAAAAAAGCATGAAAGTGAGCACATTTGCACATTTGCTTCAATTCAATTCATAAAGGACCCCTTGAACCTCAAACAAGATGAATGTATTTGCTACAGAAGAGGATTGTCTCACTGATTAAATTGAAATGTTTTTAACTTCTACAAAAGGCCTCAAAAGAGTGGTGATTACCAAAGTGGACCTCTGTGTAATTTCCAATGAGAACAACTTGCTCTTCGCAGGCAATTTTATAGTCAAAGTGATTTTGAGTACACACTGGACTTCTCAAGGCTTTATTTAAAAGCAGCATTTATTTTATGCAGTGTGGTATGACTGAGGCATTGCCCCTTTCAAATGAATCAAAGCTAAGTAGCCCAGAGCTAAGTGACAAGATGGCCCAAGGGTAATTTGGGATTGAGCTTTAGGGTCAAAACTTGCATGCGCACTGTGAAAAGTCCTAATTAGACTAACATAAAAGCAGCAGGGGAATTATATTTTGGCTGGACAGTGACAACACTGTGATACAGATGATAGGGGAGACAAACCACATTAATGTTGAGGAACAAAAGAGCCGTATTAAAGGTCAACAAACTGAGAAAGGATAGCTTTTGATCTCTAACAAGCACCACAGTGCTGGTTATTGATAACTAAGTAATGGAACTCTGAGACAACACTGAAGCATTGATAGGTTTCTCAATGAGCTTGAGCATTTTTTTTGCACTTACAAAGACATGAATCTACAACATCCAGTGTGTATCTTGTCAGAAACAACTTGTGTAAAATTGTTTTTAAAAAAAAGGACCTTAAGAATACAGTTGAAAAAACTGAGAGCAAAACAAACAAACACAATTGATTCAAGGCAGTATTTTTGTGGAGGTGCCAAAAACATTTGAGGCACAATTTGTTGACATTTTTCACAGTTTCACACTTATGTTCCCATAGTGTCTCTGGCCATTTCAGTTACCTGCACAGGTCAGCGTGCTAAGGGCCCCAGACTTGTACCTAGAACAACAGTAGCCTATTGCCGATTTTCCATTGACGATATTAGCTCAACTCGACTCGGCATGGCATTTTTTTTGCGTTTATATTGCGTGGGAGCAGGGACCACCAGGTACTATCAGATACTTTTTCTAGAATCACGTTTGCCGAGGTTCCAAACAAGCCAAAGCGATACAGAATGTGTCGTAAAAATCACGCAGATCACAGATTGGTCGATTCAGAATACATCAGGTAATGACGCAGGACACCATCAAGCTGGTGGGAAATCTTCAGGTAGGCGCTACCTTGCTAAATTCACCACAGATTTATTTCAGAACTTACAGTTTTAAGTTTCCTTCTCTGCCATTGTTGTCTTGCTCATAGCTGCAGTCACACTGAAGATGACGTCGCAATGTGTTTACATTGCATCGCTATGAGGAAAAGCTACACTGAGGGAGTACTACACCTGTAGTGGAAACGCAGCATGCTGGTAGCAAACCAAGTCAAGTCAAATAAAGTCGCGGTGAGATGAGCTGATACCGTCAGGGGAAAAGCAGCATAAGTGTCTGGTGTTACCAGTGGAGTGAAAAAAAGACAGAACGAGATGCCTGTAGACTGTCTTCAGAATTTGTAAATATGACTTTTTATAGGAAAAGGTGGGAAATCAGTTTGCTATGGTTCTGTATATAACATCCAAATAACCCTTGTTATTAAAGTTTGTGTTGGAGTCTACGTTGTGCTGGGACCTGGTTGTTTGTTGGCATTAGCTAACTGCATTCTAAGCTAAAAGCAGCTGAGGCACCCAACAAAGTGGGGAAGGTTCTCATCTTTTAAGGTATGTTACAATCTGTTCACACGTCAGAAAAAAAAGATCACATAATGTGTGTACATTTTTTCATATTGTTCCACATTGCATGATGTGTACTGTGGTGTTGGTGTCAGCTGGTGCTTTTTCACAAAAGGTCTAAAATATTCATTCAAAGATAAAATGTAAAAAGGAAGGGAAAAAAAGTGACTTTCTGTTATGTCATGGCAGTTAAACAACAGAAAGGCCACAGAGAAAAAGAAACGAAAGCAAAAAATAAATAAATAAAAGTAAGAAAAGAATCATAAACAAAAGAGTGTTCTATTTATTCCAGCAGTTGCTCTCAGCCTTCCTTTAGTGTCGCTGAACTTCTAACAGTGCCACAGTATTCAAGTATACGCTGTTGCATTAGTAGCATAGCCCATTAGGAAAAGGTCATCCATGCAGGCACATATCGAACACAGACATCCCACCGATGTCTCAAGCTGCTCCTTTGAAAAGGCGCTCTTTCTTTCAATGGCTCGCCAAACATTTGTATTAATGTGGAAATCAAGTTAAAATGTCAAAAATTTTATGGCCTTCTTTTGTTTTGTAAGTGTGCGTGGGTGGGGAGGAATGTTTTTGTGTGTGTGTGTGTGTGTGTGTGTGTGTGTGTGTGTGTGTGTGCGCGCACGTGCATGTGTGTGTGCGTGCAGATTTCTCCATCTTATCTTCTCCAGCGTCCTTGTCTACCTGTCCTCCCTTGTCTCCCTCACCTCCCTGTATCCATTAATCCATCACATCATGTGATAGCCATTCATCTTTTTGTCGTTTTTGCATCTGTCTGTCCTCCCTGCATTCATTCATTTTACAATTCATCTGTCATCAGCCATCATTTGCAGCAAGCACTGAGTATGAAGTTATAACAGCGCTGTATTTTACACCCGTCCTGTCTTGTCTAGTCAGGTCCTCTTCCCTTTTAATTTCTGTACTTTCTTTTAGAATTTATTTTCTTCATTTTTCCTCTCTTTTGTGTGCAGCCTTCCTTTCCTTTCGTTTCCTTTCGTTTCCTTTCCTTTCCTTTCCTTTCCTTCCTTTCCTTTGCTGACCTTACGTCCTGCTTCATATCTCATCCATGGTGTCTTTGCTAATCTCGCCTCTCTTTCCTCTTCTCCTGCCCTCCTCCTCCTCCTCTCTTCATCTTACCCAACATCACCTTTCCTCGCCATCCTCCTCTCTCTCCTCCCTGCACACATTAATTTGCCGCTCAATTCGTCTATCCATCAAATTGTCTCACCCTTACCTCAGCTATCCTTTCCACAACACACAGTGTAAAAGAATGGTAGTATTTTACACCTGCCCTCTCCTGTCTCTTCTCACTCTCCTTAACTATCTTTATCTTGCCTCTGTCCTCTACCCCCTGCAATAATATTTGACTTAGATGGGACTGGGTTTTTGCGTCTTTGCAGTCCTTCCTCGTGTATAATTTTGCTTTTATTTCGACATGAGTCACTGCTGCAGACAAACCTATCTTTGCAATTGCAGTTATGCAGGGATTATAATTGCTTTCTCATTATCTCTTTTTTGTATTATTTGCATATTATTAGCATGGAGTGCAAAACTGTAACGCACCAGGCAGGGGACAGAAAAGGAGTTCGCAGAGTACCTGCCTATTGATTGTAATGTGCCTGAAATTACGGTGGAGGTGTGAAATGAATATTAGATTTGTTGCTGTTTGCTGTAATTTTCTGTGGTGGAGTGTTCTGTCTTATTTGTCCATCCGCCACCTTGTTAAAGGCAATTCAAGGAGACAAGGAGGGAAATTGACTATGGGCGTTGTGCGAGGCCAGCTTTGAAATCTGCATTCAGCCAACAATACACTTGATGTTTCCTGTTTCCCTACCTCCGCTCTCTTTCACTCTTTCTCCCCATCTGTAAAGATCACACCTTTCTGTAGGCGTCCCTTGTAAACTTAAATCTCTAAGATTTTTGCTCTGCCTCTTTTCCCTCACTTCTCATTTGTACCAATCACCCACTCCCATCCAAAAAAATCCTTGTACTCTCAAACCAATTTTACGCTTTTGATGTATGATTTATTTGAAATCGATTCCCCCACACGCTCATGTTTTGTTGATGAATCTGTCTGTGATCTGCCTGTTTCGTGATTTTACCTGATATCAGGAGGGTCTGGCAAACATACACAGCCTGAGGCACATGTGTGATTTATCAAGATCAATACACAATTCTTGTCTTCACTACAAAGATGGTCCTTGTACTGTATTTGTAAGATCTTTTTAGGGATTTATATTGTCTGCCATAGTGAAATACTACCGAAACAGGACTAAGTTTAGATATTTTCCTTAAAAAAAACGCAGCAAAAGCGCAAAAGCAGCCAGACTGCTGAAACTACATTTTCTCACAACAAAATCTCATTTTTGTTTTAATTTAAGACAGCTAACACAGTTGCTGTTTACAGTACCCAATGTCTCAGTAACTTAACTGGTACTTTCATAATTTAACACCTGATGTGAAATGTTCCTGCACAGGGGTAGAAGGTTTGATGTGTTACTTTAAATCATGGTCTGCACTCTCACCACAACATCTGTATTGAAAACTGTAGCATCTCCATCCCTGTGCTGTTTTGATATGAAACAGTTAACAGGAAGATAACCCATTTGAAAAACATTGCATTGTGGCATTCAGAGCACTTATGGTTTGTATATTATATATAAATATTTAAATATTTCTAATCTGAAGCAGACCATTAAATGTTCATAGCTCCTTTAAAATGCATCCTGCTTTCTGTTCAGCACCATGGACAGCTGACGTTCCTGCTCTTATATAGACTACTACTTTGGGAAACGTGTAGAAATTAAAGACTGTCAATAGAGTGTTTGTCCTGACAGGAATGGAGTCATATTAGACACAAACTGTCTGAAAACTGTTCTACTCATACTGTGGACAGGACAAGCCCTTGGTGTAAAAATTCCTGTCTAACATTGTAGGATGAAGAATTTCAAGTCCGCTATTGCCTAATGCTAACCAGGTTGTTGTTAGGAAGAGTCATTAAAGTGGGAAACAGCGTTTGAATGCACAGCAAAGCCTGGCATGGAGCCGGACTAATGCCTGGCGGGTTGGAGGTGCTGCTCCATTAGCAGCCTCGTACATCAGCAGCTGAGTTCGATACGAGCAGCCACAGGCAGGCAGTGAATGGACTCAAGGGGAGCGACACAGGAGAATTGAAGGCAGTGGGAGACAGATGGGGTGCAGTGTTCTGGATGAGTTTCATTAAGTAAAAAGTGAACATTCTGTACTTCTTTTGCATTCAAATTAAATGACTGCAGGTGTGAACATTTAGGATATGGAACAAGTGGTGGAATCGTGCACAAACAAGAAACAATGAGGTGACGAAGTGATTCTCCTAAAATCTTAATTACAAACATTGTACAAATTGCATTAGCCATATTTGAAAGCACAGATGTTATTTATTTGTAAAAACAAACATTTTGGGTCGTGTATCATTTTATTTGGCTTACTCAGTTGTTGCACTTATAAATGTTCTTATAAGCTACAAGTTGCAACATTATGGAAATACACAGGGGACCTTACAGTTGAAAGTTCTACATAAGATTATTTTTCATGTTTTTTTTTAACAATAACTTGAAAAAGAAGAATGCCTTTGTCATCACAAATAAGGACTATCTGTATCTTAACTGTGAGATTATTTTCCATGGGGAGTGTTGAACTGCTGCCGACTGAAAAGAACTGAGCTGAGTTGAACTGAACTGAACTGAACTGTGAGTGAATTGAGCTGTTTGTTGCATAAGCTCGAGTTAAGACAAGCTGATTTCAGGGCAGACACCAGACACATTCTCCTGTCTGAAAACAAAAGGCCATGAACTCCACTAATGATGTGTTTGGATGCTGCTGGATGCCATGGCTCTCCAAGCAGAACCAGAGGTGCATCCTGCTGAACATCCATACATGCACCAGCTCATACTACATGTACACACTGACGCCATACAGGCTCAGAGGGGCGAAGTGATGGGTGTAATGTGAAACCTGCTCCCACCGAACACACAGCAGCATTCACCATTTGTTCAGCTACAGTTTTTTGTTTGTTTTTGTTTTTCCGACAAGCACCCTGTTGTGTCTGTGAAAATAATGAGTGCTCTCGGTGGCACAAGTGGAAGTTGACATTGCTGTAGTCCAGTGTATTACACAGGATGGTCACCGCATTACATCAGTCTTTACGTTTAAAGATCTGAAAGGCCGTTTACATGTTATTATTATCATCATTATAATTATGCAGACATTGCACAGTGTGTGGTTAGTGTGGTTCAGTTTATTAAGGACCATGTACAACAAAAAAAACCCCAAAAAAATCTCATTAGAGAAAAGACACATTGTACCAGATTTAGCTGCTAGCTAGTTTCCATCCACGGTCCCTGGGCAGGAAGGCACACATATAAAACAGCCTCATACCTAAGGTACTAACCGCAGTTTGTAATGTCAAATATACATGCACACTCTGGATGATTTCAATGATTTTCAAATGTTCAAATATTGATTTCACAAAAAAATAAATGAAGTACTGGCACACATTCAAATATATTATGCATTTGAGATGTATCTCCCCTGCAATTATGCTCTAACAGTGGAAAACAGCATCCGTGAAGATAATTTACAGAAAATGTGATTCAACTGTCAAAAGAGAATACATATTTTAAAAATAATTCATTCAATTTCAACTCTATAGTGGATATCATACGCAGATTTGCTCTCAGCATTTCTCAAATACAGGCTTTTTAATATGGATATTTTTGGAGCACTATTTATTTTGCAGAGGTTCTGGGGAAAGATTAAAGAACTCAGATTTGATATTTATTGGTAAATGCATCATAAACGCAGCACAACATGCACAATAAGGTAGGAAACAACTTGCCAGCTGTATCATGCACAGATTTATTAGGCTCTTCTATCACTGCATGTTGTTTTCATCACAGCCCAGAAAAAATTCACAGCATTCGAAACCTACTTTCAAACTAGAAAATGAAAACACTGTTTGCTTTTGAGAGGGTTTAATTATTACTAATCTTTGATGTGTGCACCAGAGAACACCCCATCTGGGGTCATTTTCAGTGCGCTTTGATGTTAAATGAGTTATAAGGATCTCAGAAATTCAGAGCAAGCAAAATAATGTTTAATTTTCAGACAGAAACAGAAATTCTTCTCACATGATATTCAAACACTGAACTTCTCAAAGTTGTGCCATAAATCTTTGCTTCTCGGTTTCAAAACAGTATCAATATCTGGGAGACTGCTTGAAGTAAATGTAATGAGCTGTATAATATTGTCTAAAATGTGAGGTGCAGTTTGCATTTTAATTGTAGTTTCTGGTGTGAAAAACAGTAATTAGGACCTGTAACTGGTTGACCTGGTTGTTCACACATTTCTCTGGTGAAGCCTGGTTGCTATGGGAGATCTTTTTCTCATCTGTATCGTGTGTGCAGGCTGCACAAGCTTACTTTTGAAAAGACTAAATGAACATACAAGGTAAACTGTTACGTATTAATCTTTGATGCTGAGTGAACTGGTTCATGAATCCGACATGTCCTGCAACATGTATCACACATGTCTGTAATAGCAAGATAACTTGCAATATTTATATTGTATTAATATAATATATATATATATATATATATAATATCACATTGGAGTTTTCCTTTTGACTAAACAATTTTAAAAAGTTCTATGAAAGACAAACGTCTGATCAATGAAACTCAGCATGCTTTTCATTCAATCCTTATATAACTCATTCTATCATTTGTTTCTAGGTAAGGTTGTATTTGATGTTTAAAAGATGACTTTAAACACTGGTGGGTGAAGGTGTTTTATTAGGACAATCCTCCAGCTCATAAGTCAGCAGTTTCCTTGGCTGCTGAGCGTGACTGTGACCACCCACCACATTCACCTGTTTGGCACCATCTGACTTGCACCTGTCTCCAAACATGAAAAAGACATTTTTCTGGAAAGAAATATCGAAGTGATGAGGTCATATCTGCCACTGAGGAGTTTTTTCACTTCAAGATGAAAGCGTCTGTATGAAAGGGATTCAAGTACTGCAGCGCTGTTGGAGGAAGTATATGCACCTCATAGGGGATGATATATATATGTATATGTATATATATATATATATATATATATATATACATATACATATACATATATATGTTGAAAAAGAACCCATATATGGCCTTAATAAGATCATCATAGTCAAAAGTGGACTGTTCAGCCTGTCCTCTTACATGTTATTATGTATTGGAAGTAACAAATAGCTTTCAGTGGCCTTTCCTTTAATTCATATCAGTGCAGTAAAATGAATTATGTAGCCGTAATGCATGCTCTTACCACACTTTATTAGCCTTGATGAATATACTTTGACAAAGCATTTCTTCAAAACCATTAAAACGTGCGTATATTGTGTATGTGCCAGGTTTATGTTAACATATGTTGTATTTCTTCAATGCATTTCCCAGTTATCTTTTTGTCCTACTGTTTTTTTTTTTGATAATTCACACTGGAATATTTACCAATTAATGACCAGCGTAGCTCTTATCCAATTCATGAGGAGAAGATAAAACAAATTCTCAAGAGTGTTAAGAGGTAACATGGGTAAAGATATAGTATAATACTACTAAAAGTATAATTCTGAGTGATAAAATGTAGTCCTATTCCATCAGTTGATGATTGTACGAAAAAATAATACAGCTGAGATTAATTCTGTGATGTTTGTACCAGGATCTCTGTGTTATATGTGTGTTATGTGTTATATCAGAGGTATTTCTCATCACACAAGATACAGTGTCCAGCGCTCAGGACTCCCACAAACAAACAGCAGCACCACACGCAGCAGTATTTAAAAATTCACAGCTCCACTTCTTGTTTACCAAAACTAAATGAATAAATGATGCAACCCAGGAAACAACATGATGCAACCCAAACTACTCCTGCTGCTGTTGTGGAACATGCTGAGCCAGCCTCCACACTGCAAACAAACCCATATGAAGTTGTTTAGTCTAAGTGTTATAATCTTATTTTCCTTCAAATTACACCTTGCAACTTTACGCTTCAGCAGCCCCAAGTGGCAGCAGGAGATAGCTTTTTTTTTTTTTTGAGTTTTCATAGCTTCACTAAACTGAAAACTTATTAGCCGTGTGAAGATCGAACAAACTGGTTTGGGTGTTGATGGTCAGGTTTCATTAAGACGAGGTTCTTATTCATTGGTTTTATGTTTTTTCATCTAATAGTCTCATAAAATGCAAATTTCAACTCATTAGCCCAGGGACGACCATGCGGAATGTCCCAATTAAGTATCTTTTTAATGAGTATCTAATCAGACATTTTCACAAGTCTATTCCAGTGCTGACGAATTTGACATTTATATCTGGAGGTTCCCATTCCATATCTACGCTGATATTACAATGATGGCCAAAACGTATGTAAATTATGGATGGCCACAAAAAAGACTGAATAACCCAACGCCAGAAGAATAGTCAGACACGGGACACACGCACATGAATCTGACTATAATTATAATAATATAAGATTATTCTCTCTGCATCATGTACTGTACAGGTACAACACTGTCTCATAGAAATCAAGTTCATATGTAACTAAATTCCAAATCCAGTTATTTTTTGTAATAATGCCGCCTGCATTATGTTTTGGTACAACAGTTTTCTGTCCCTTGATTTTGGTGCAAGGAAACATCACTTCTCTTTGAAGGATCCGCAGCTTCTCTTGCCTTTCGTCAGTGGGTCGGAGGTAGGCGGTGTGGACGGCTGATTTTGTCACCAGAGACAGGAGTTGATCTGTAGGTGTTTAACATTTAGACAATAAAACGGCTTTGGTTAGGGTTAGGAAAAGATCATGACATGGTTGACATTTTAACACATACATTGTGAGTAATTTTTTGTCACACCTTGGCAGACCTTTTTGTATATAATGAAGTCGTGTTATCTTTTCCTAAACTTAAAAAGCTTGGAAAAATGGAACTTTTCGACATTTCCGACATTTCTTCAACTGCAAAATTCTGTTCATTAACATATCTAATTATGATGTTGATGCGACACGTCATGCAGGCAGCATTGGTCTAGAGTAAAACCATTTTTTTCTGACACGTTAGAAAACATTTTCCGAATATACAGCGTTTCCATTTATATGCAAAATCAGTTGTGTTGTAATAATTGCTTGAATAGAAAAATACGGTTTCCTTGGTTTTGAAGGTAATATAATTCTACAAGTCATTAGAGGATGGATTTATTTTCTTATTTTCCTTTTGACAGCTAGTAGTGTAGAGGAAGTTGACAAGTGGCGCTGCCCTCACTCAGCCTCACTCTGCTGCGGTTATTTTCTGTGAAGGGAGTGAGAACCCTTCTGGTGAATATAAGTGGTTTAAACAGCAGTCTCACCTCTCGCCTGGCCCTTTACACATCAGACCCACCGCAAGACAAATTGCATTTAATGATAGGTTGCATGAGATGGGAAAGAAAGGGGTTATATAAAGAAAAAGGGTAGGGAATAAAGGGGAGGTGGGTGGATGGAGAGAAAGGAAAAATGTCAGAGGAAAAACAGAAACACACGAAGGTAATCAAGTACGGTGATTGACGCGTTGCAGCCACAAATAAAACTGTATTTTTACCCAAATACGTATTTGTCAGAGCTGCTCTTGACGCAGAAACAATCTAATATGTATAACCTTGGTGGGCTTTTTTTTTTTTTCTAGGGGCTAAGTAATGTCAGAGAAATACTGTGAGATATACATACACATAGAGCTAACGGATAAAAAGAGTGGAGAGTAGTGTAGCTATAGAGCAAAAGAGGAGAAAATAAAGAAAATGGAGACAGACACACAAACAGCAGGGCCATCTCTTCTATTAGTGTCTTGTTAAATTTTAAAAGTGGCTGTGACTAAGACGAATTCTATCAACCTGTCTCCACTGTTGACTTTATCACCCCATTTACGGAGAGAGCTGGAAGGACAACAACGCTGTGTGTGCGCGTGTCCCTTCTATATGTTACCTGAAATGACAGATTTCACACAGAAGCCCATACGTACGGACGTGCAGTTTCCTTCGATACAGTGTAAACAGGTGTATTTTTGCTTTGCGTTCGTTCGGTCTTAGCTAATGCTGCTTATTGTGTTCGTGCCTCTCTCTCTCTCTCTGTGTTTGAGTGAGTGTATTTGCGTGTTTCAAGGTAACAAGCCTTGTGCCTTAGTTTATGAGGTTTATTTGGAGGTTTATGTGGTGGCAATGGGCCTGCATATATTTCAGCAGGAAATGAGGTCATTATAGCCTCCCTTGACTCTGCACATGCACACAAACACTTCTTAGAGAGGCATGAGGTTGCATACTTAAACAATGACACCTCTAAACAGATGTCTGTAATTTATACGGATAATCATTAATCCCAAAACAAACAGCTCCCACACACATCCTGCATTATCTTTCTTTCACTTTCTCTACCTGCACGCACAGACACAAATGCACACACACAGTACTTTTTTCCACAGTAGCGGTTTCTTTATGCACTATACTTTACGTCCAAAGCAGGTGTCACTGTTTAGAAGTTATAAATATCTTTAAGAACGTTGCATTTCTGGATTACAGCCCATTTCTTTTATTTCTATACGCAAACCTGAATTCATAAATTACTGATATGTTTCAGAAGGACGGACTATTACCAATTTTACAATTTTATCCTGCAAGAATGATATAGTGAAAATCATATTTGCACACTTTATTTTACATCATACTTAAAACTTTGCAATAAAACTAACCGGATTACAAAACGCCTTCATGATTTCCCTCTGCCTCTGCACAGAAACTTCGTCGGTTTTGCCCAATCCTGTTTGCCCACTTGGCTTTTCTTGCCGTCTGATTTCAGCAGTCTGGAGTGCAACTGGAAACTTCAACAATGCTCTCTCTTGTTGAAGTGGCCTTTTCAACACAAGGCCTTTGTCGCCTCTGCTTTGGCTGGAATGTTCCCATTTACTGGAATGGAGGGGGAACGGGACAAAGAAAGGGAGATACTGGTGATAGATAGATAGAAAGCAAAGAATCTATGAAAGAGTGGAAAGAACAAGGGTGGAAAGAGAGACAGATGGAGGCAGGATGTAGAGCAGGAACTGGCAACCATGTGCAAGGGAGTGCCAAGAAAATGCAAGTATTCATTCCAACCCAACACTTCGCTGACAGGAATTTAGTGATTAGTTCCTTTTCTCTGGTTAAAAGTGAGCTCATGTCTGGTTATGAAGTGGGGGCGCAGAGATTTGCCAGCCGTGGATAGAGAGGTAAAGTATCCAGGTGAAGGAGAGACCGAGACAAAGAGTAATACAGTCAGCAGTTGCAGAAGAGGTCAGTTGGTTATTTCACCATTGTGCCTTTAAGACATAAAGCCCGGTATGACTTATGAATGACAGAGGTTAAAGAAGGATGGAGATGGAGCACAGAAAGAAGGACTAAGATCGATCAGCGGGGTTGATGAACCTGGTGGACCATTAAACTGGTTGTCAAAGACAGGGTTTCTGCCAGCCAAAGTTCCACGGCGTCAAAATTTACGGCAGGCCTCAGCCCTAAGCATTACCATAAAACATCGGGGATCCATTGTTGTACAGGCAGACCTTTGACTGAAGCAGCAGACCAGAGTTGATGGAAGATTACTGGAAAAATACATAGACAGACAAAAAGGTAAGATTCTAAGCAGAACAGTAATGCAAACTTATTAAACACAAAATGTGTATGTTCTTTGAATAGAAAGAAAACATCTGGTGAGCAAAAATTAAAGGTATGTATGTATAAATCACGTATATTAACAAGCAACAGAAAAACAGGATGCCAACACTGTAGATCATAAAGCAACATGTTTGACTGGATTCGATGCACATTATGTACTTCGCGAGCAAAATGCTAAACGTCGGTTTCACAATTATTCATATGATAAACAAAAAACTCAAAACATTCCATTTAAACCTGATATTTACTACCTTTGTTTGGTTTCTCAGAGGAAGTCCTACCTTGAAAGCTCAGTTAAGAGTGAAAACATCCCTTCACTGACAATAGGCCTATAGATAGATTCATGAAAACATTTTGCCATCCATGTGAGGATTTTTTGTACTGAAGCAAGTAAAAGCATAAAGACTGCAATGAAGGAAAAAGGCTCTTGACCTCAGACTTTTGCAGGTGAAACCTGTAATGGTGCTTCTTTATGATCTGTCTACTGACAATCTTTTCAAATATTGAATGTCAAGAAAAAAAATGGAAAAGTACACTGTTTCTTTGTGACAGTGTGCAAAGATGTAAAATTGGTTATCAGAGCAGCTGACAAGTTTATGAACTAGGAAGTCAGCTGTCACGGTGTAGACCGCCTCGAGTGACAAGACACATTGGAAGAGGTACTGGCAACGGGTATAAAAAATTCATATTATCTGCAAAGTATTGACAGATATAGAGAGTCAACATGGTGTAAACATTTCAACAAAGCCAAACATGAACACATTCTGACTGTCACATGCTCTTTGATGAGGAAACATATTTTAACTTTATATCTTCAGTTTTGTCAGGTTTCCCATTTTCTCCCTTTTTTGACTTTATTTCATTTGCAGATTTCCTTCCCTTTCTTCTCCTTATTATTGCAATGCGTACAGATTCGACTGACATAAACACGATCCGTTTGAAATCAAAAATGAATTTTATTCATTTTGACGGCTAAAACTTTGACACAGAAAAAAAAAAACTAAATTTTACCGACTTTTATATTTTTTATCTTCAAAAAGCATACCTGTACATGATGTACCTTCCTATCTTGTCAGTATTATTTGCTTAGGCCTGTGTCTCTTACAGTTGGTGCTAGAGTCACACTGTGCCTTTGGTGAGATCATATTCTGGATGATTCCCATAAAGTGGTCAATGTCATGTGTGGTCAGACCTCTGCAAGATCTCTTAAATGAGAATCAATTACTGGGTACATACCCATTTGTCTGCTTTCACTGTGTTAACAGCAGCTATTGTTAATTAATTTTAGACTCTGGTAGAATCTGTAAAATGAGTCACTCTGTTCCCCTTTAGAAAACACAAAATGATCTAATGTCTCCTTCGACTACTTATTCCCTTCCTTTATCTGAGAAAAAACGTGTGCACTTAACACTTAACTGTAACAGTAATCTATACGTTCCACTGAACATACATTTTTTTCAATGATGAGAGGCTCTCAGATGTTTCTGCTTCATTACGTTTGCTCTTTTCCTGAAAATGTCGAAAATTATTTCTGAAGTACTCAAAAATCTATTGGGTTCATATGTATTGCATGCATTTTATGTGAACAGTTGTGTTGTTGCGTACTGTACAACACAACGCGCAACTGTGGATCTTAAATTCTACCTGCTTTTTTCAGGCTGAATAAAATATAAACACATCAAAACTCACACATCTAAGCCGGTCATTTCAGCTAATCAGCTCATCATCCGATGGGTGATTTGATCATTAGAATATTTGGTGTGATTCTGCACAGGCCACTTGACTGATGGCTAAGATGCTCTCTTTTGATTGGGTCACATCAAGCATAAAATGTATGGCTTTAGAGACCCCTAGTCACTTAACTGCACTGTGATTGTATTTGACATATTTTTTAAATGTATTTTTAAGTGTTAATAGACATCCAGACAGACAGATTTAAAATGGTGCAGAAAAAGAATGAAAGAGAAAAGGAGTTATCAGACATGCATCCGGTTCCATTATCACTTGTCAGAAAATACCTTGTCTTTCAGATGAAATGCCATTTTGCTTGACTGCAGTGAAAGCATCGGCATGCACACACCCACACACATACATGTTGTGTTTCCATGTGTTTAGGGGACGTTATATTGACTTACGTTCATTTCCTTGAGGATTGTGCTAATCTTAACGAGAAACACAACATGTCTAAAACAACTTTTAACCCTCAAATCTAATGATTTATGTTACGAGGATGCATTTGAGTCCCCACAAGTGACTGTGTGAACAGATTGACGTTCCAAAAAAAGAAAGAAATTCACGGCCACAAACGCACCGACACACTGTCGGCTTTTTTCTATTTAGTTTTTAAAACCTTGGGTGAAACTTTTCAAACTTTGTATGTCAGTATATATGATACATATACACAATAAACAATATGATTTATACAATGTAATGTTTCTGTACAAAGCAGCAACATATATAAAAGTTCCTACATTGAATCTATTGAGTCTGCTTTTGTTTTGCTATTAATACTCCCTTTTCAGGGTAAAAATCTTCAGGTTTAATGATCAGACCTAAAGACGCCACTGGTGGCACGTTATTTATTTATCGATTTTCAGTGTTTTAAAGCATTTTTAATGATAATTTTGGGAATGCTGAGCCTTTCCTTCCCTCTTAATCGCCTATGGCTCACTGTAAATACGGGTTTATTTTATCTGAACGTTTGCTTTGGAGCACATTGCGAGAGTTATGTATGTTCTGGGGCTCCTACATACATTGTATCTCATAAATGAGTAAGTGCCCTCATATGAATACAATTATCAGAGTACAGAATGCAGTATTAGTTTGCACAGAATGTTAATACTTCGTTATGTGGATGTTATGTTTGTTATATTTCTAGCCAACATAACAAATATGTTAAAAGAATATCTGAGTACTTTCCAGCGTTTCCTCTGGCCAGGAGTTATGTCATGCAGCTTTTTATTGAGAAGTAATGAATAAACCGCATACTGAAAGAACGAGCGAGTCCTCCGTGTCTTCACTGCTGCTGCAGAACTTTACCTGTATTTTGCAGGAATCGATTCTTGTTGCCGTGGCACCACTCCTACGACCCGTAACACACACAATCATGCACTGATGTGCTGTAGTTTATTGTGCACTTCTTGATGTATGTGAATGCAGTTGGCGTCCACTTTATTTACATTTGCCTTTGCTTTCGTATTTGCTTTCATCTGTGAGCGTATTTGTGTTAGCGGAAATCTGTGCTTGAAGTCTGCGTGTGTAATTTTCTTTTTGAACTCGTGTGTGAATATAAATGACTCGCGTTGCTGTTTTTGTCCGTACGTGCACGCTTGCCTCTTTTAAAAATCGTTCGCGTACATGCAATTGAAGCTATTTGTGTCCGGAAGCCACGTTTGAGCCTACATTTTCCGTACGTCTGTGCCTGCGTTTTTTTTTTTTGTGTGTGTGATTCAGGGGTAAGGAGGCCACCTGACCCCCTACTGAAAAATTGATGTCCAGTCAGGGAGAGCGAGACAGACAGAGAGGCTGACAGGAGACTGGAAAGAGGAAAACGAAGAAATAAAAAAAAGCTAAGAATATTGAAAAGCTACTGTGTGTAACACAAAAAAAAAAAGATGGTAGAAAAAGCAAATTATGCAAAAGGATGCTGGATTGTAAAAGACAATGTTGTAAAAAGAAAATAATGAAGACAGAGCCATGAGGAATACAAGAGCTTGTCAAAAATATAAGCCAAAGTAAAATAAGCAGCATTGTATATAAAAAGAGGAAAAACCAAAAAGAGACAAGGGAGAAAGGATAAAGAGGTAAAAGAGACAGAGCAGCACAAAGGAACAAAACACTTTAAGACAGGTGGGATGTGAAAAAGAGACATTAATGATATATTTGAATTGCTGGCTTTAACTCTGACGTAAACACAAACACAACAGATAAAAGCAAGGGGAAGCGAAATTGTACATTGCATCACAAAATAGAGAAATCATTTTTGTTCATTTGTGTCAGCCTTCTGTCTACCTCTGTCTCTTCTATGATCTGAATAACTAATTTCTCTTGCTTTCACCTCTGATTATCCTCAAGAAAGAAAAAAGGCCGGGGTTTCTTCGTCTCCTTCCTCCCCTGATGCATGTTATCTACCAGAAGGAAAGACACAGTAAAGCATGGCATCGTTGAAGTGTTGTAAAGCCTTTTTAACGCCACGGTACTGTAAGTGGTTTGCACGAAACAGCCGCTCAAAGGGTCTGTCCTCCGTGATAATGGATGTTAAAGTTGCACAAAAATGACACGGAAAAGCTGCTGTTTACCATGTTTAATTAAACATCACTCACTGATTACATGACGCAGGAGAGAGAGAGAGCGCTGAGCTGTAAGGGGAGGACGCAGCAAGAGTCGATGACAATAATAATAGACATAACTTTTCATTCCTTGCAGTGAATAGGGGAAGAAGTGTGCTGTTATAGAGTCAAAGTCCACAAAGGGAGGCTGAATGAGTCATTTACCTGAATTGTTACATGACCTACACGTCTATGTTTCCTATTAAGCTGGAGAATAATAAGCAGTTGTCTATCTATGGTCAGTGTTTTCCTGCTTCGTGTCAGTTGCTGCCACTGACTAAATCTTTCTGTTTTTATGCGGACAGTTAATGTTGGATTTTTCATTCATTATTAACATATCCTGACTTCAAACAGTTTTCAGCAAGGTTTTTTTTTTTTTTATGCCTAACCAAAAGAAAAAAAATCTGAAAAAGATTTTTTTTTTTCTGCCATTGTGGTTTTTAATGGTTTTGTCTAATTTTTCCAAACACAAAAAAGTCCCTGTTTTTTTCATTCTTCCTTTCCTATCAACGTCCGTACGCTTCCACAAAGCTGCATTATTAGCTCACGCTTACTTTTGTCACATTCACTGATCAGCAATTTGCGCCTCTCCGTCAGTACTCCTCTCCTCGCCTCTTCTTCACGTCTCTATAGTTTCTCTGCCACTTCTCGTCTTCTCTCTGCTGCAATACTTCATTTCACCCTCTCTCATTTTGTTTCTCGTATCACTCTCTCCACCTCATCACCTGCTCCTTGTCTGTACTACAGTGTTTCGCCACAGCTTCTCATCTGCTCTGCCATAATTGTCCATATCCCATCCATCCAGAGAGGAGGACTCGTAAAAACTAAGTCCTTCTCCACCTTCACTGTCCACCACTCTCTCCTCTCCTCTCCTCATGTTCCTGTCTCCATCCAATGCCTCTTCCTACTTACTTCTCATTTCCTTTTTCTTGATTGAATGTCTCTTGTAACATCATCTCTCTTCGTGTTTTTTTTTTCTTTTTCTCTCTTGTGTCCTTCACATTGTCCTTGGCCGGGTTTCCATCCAAACGTATCGCAAATTTTAACTGGATTTTTACAGAAATTCTGCAAAAGGAAACGTGCATTTATGTGCGAATATGAACCCTCGTGTCGTCTTTACTTTTGAGATCCTCTGGTCGACCTCGGGTCATAAACGGGTCGTACTGAGGTGTTAGAT
>JAPQRN010000021.1:1380801-1408589 GCA_037367275.1 Coranthus polyacanthus
ATAGGTGTTGTGTGTACAGAAATGTGACATATAATTATGTCGATGAGTGAATTTACAGAATATAATCCAAGAGATGAGAAGTGCTTCCAGGTCCAGCCATGGATTGGACCTGAGCCACACTGCAACATTAGGAACATATCTGGAAAATATCTGAATCCTAACTGAGTGAACATTAGGAACATATCTGGAAAATATCTGAATCCTAACTGAGTGAAAGAAATTGCACTGAACAAACTGGAATCCACGCATTACAACAATTTGTAGTGATGATAATTGTTTCCATGAACTCACTTAAAAAAGGCTCATGTCCTTTAGTTGTAAGTTCCCCGAGCTGCCAGCAGGGAGCTCTCTCTCACCACAGAAGAAATCCCAAATTTACCAGAAGCCTTGTTTTCCTCAGGAGGAAGAAGACGCTGAGGTGAGGTGAAGGGTAAATGACATTCACCAGCTAGCCAAGACACAGGTAATCTATACACTGATCCTAATCAAGATGTTGATGGTGTGTGACGTGACCCGCCGCATTAGTGCTACTTTAACCCCACACATAAAACTTCACACACTGATGTTCATTGCAAGGTGGACACAGTTTTATTTGAAAAAAAAAAAAAAGAGAGACAGAAATATATCTGTCTGCTCAGTGAGAGGAAGGGAACGGGCTGGAGATAAGTCATCGACTCACGACGCTGCGTAACACTTTAGGGGTGTCTTGTCAGGTGGAGATATTTCAGCTCTGTGGTTTTTATTCTGTATTGTGACATGTTTAATTTACTGCTCTGTTTTTATGTAAATGTTGCTGTTTGCACTAATTTCTGAAATTTAATGTTTTCTGTTTGGTAAATTTATATACGATGTTGTGTTTTTCACCTCGGGGCCATTAGCATACTCTGCCAAGATCAGTGGATTCATTGCAGTATTAGCCACCTGTGCTCGAACATAAACATCCCAAACTTGTGATGCTAGATGAAAATTATGGAGGAAGTGAAGTAAATATTTGTCTCAGTCAGAATGTGCCAGTCCAATGAGGGGTGACACAGCACCCAGTATTAGAGTGTGAATTTTACACTCTCAGATTTAAAATGGTAAAACAAACGTGCATATCTTCAATTGCGGTGTTTAAAAGTGTGTTATGACTTCTTCTGTCAGTGGGAGGATTCCACTCACTTTCCATTTTTGGGAGATCATCTTCAGGCCTGTTGTTGTCTCCAGTCTTTCATGAACAGGAAAGAAGTTTAGAAGAACATCATCCATAGTGTTCAGCCCATCATACAGCAGAATCCAGTCCTCAGTCCTGGGCTACTGTAGCACATCAGGCTCTCCCACATCCACTGTAGTCCCGTTGTGGGTTCAGCCTGGACAGCTGAGACGGGGAGGCCTGCGGCAGCGCCAGCAGACCAGAGCAGTCCAACTGGTCCCAGGTGATGTCCTGCAGCCAGTGCTGGGAAGGTGAAATGCAATAGTGGTAAATTACTACATGTAGTTAAAATGTAATGCAGCTATTTGAATTATTTCTATTTGTAATGTAACTTGTTACAATTTTATTACTTTCTGATTGCTTTTCTAACAAATGGGCTGTCGTTTAGGGGTTTTGTTGAAGTTCATACTGAAAAGCGTTCTCGTTTGACAACAGTGCCACCTGCTGTGTCATGGCCGCCTGGTCACAGCCAGGCATGGCAGGGATTTGATTGGCAGATAAGAGGTGGTGCAAAATCCAACAGGAGAATCAATCAAAGACAACGCTCAGAAATTGAGCTCATACTGACAAATGAATGGAATATTTGGACCGTAGACACAAAAAAAAAAGAAGTGAAGCGTTTGGTTTTGGAACTGGCATTTTGAAGCCAGGAGTTTATGTTTTGGCCATTGCCATCCAAGCTTTTTGGAGCCAGAAGTGACCATATTTGGTCAAAAGGGCAGAGCTGAGGTCATGGGCGAGCTAATGCTAAACACTTACTGACATGGTAAAACTGTCATCCGTCATTCACGTAACAAGATCATATGACATATGTATTAGTGTAACTTATTAACCACATCCACAACTACAGTTGAGCTGTCTGAAAAAAATACATTTTATTCAATAAACACAATCTCCATAAAATTGGACTCAGTAAGTAGGTGAGCTGTCAATCACACCTGTCAGTCAAAGAATGACATGGTAGACATCGCCCCAAAAATGTTATTAATGGAGGAGAAGTTAAATATGTAAAGAAGTAAAGATGGACCACCAGAATATTTATTAGATGGTCTTAATAAAGCAACACAAGCCACAATGGCTCCTGGAAAAAAAAAAAGATGACTTACTATTTTTAGACAGAAGTTCAATGTAAGTCCGTGGGAGCCAGCACCTAGTAGCCGTCCGTGTTTTTCCTCTTCAAGATACTTCCACATTGGTTTCATTTTCAAGCCACAGTTGTTGCCCACTCTTTTAGATGTGGAGATAGCTCCTTGTAACCCACCTACCCTTGATGGTGTCACACTCAAATTTGTCCCAGCGGATTCGCTGACCCACATTGTCCAAAAATATGCCAAATGAAGGCATTCCTGCCTGGTGAAAAGATTGCAAAGGAAACAATGAATGCTATATTCTGCATGGTTTTTACCTAAAATAATATATTTGGACGTGACCCCCTTTTTTTCTCAGTAACTGTATCTTATTACGATTACATTTATTTTGTAATTTAATTACACAATATCAACTAGTTGATTCCCAACACTGCTTGCCACTGCTGCGCCCCGGTCTATTGTTGCTGCTATCTTGACAGTCTTTCATGGCAATTACAAGATAATTGCTGTGGTGGTTTACACAAGTAGCTAGCTATTATTTGATTTAGGAAGGAAATGCAAATCTGTAAAAAGGAGATTTGACTCTGTTGGAAAGGCCTAAATAAAATGTTTCAAATTTGCATGTTATAATTTCGAATGTGTATGAGTTTATCGTTTTACTGCCAGTTCATCACATTAACTTAGAATACAGTGGTAGAGAACCGTAAGACGACATGTGGAAATTATCACTGGACCAATGTGGTGTCAGTATTGTATTGTTGTAGTTAATTGGTAAGGGAAGACGCCCTCCATCCTCCAAAGCATGTTTTTATGCGTTTTTGCAAATAAGACCTAAAAAGATAAAGATACATTCAATTGATATAAAAGATCCTGCCTAAATGGGATCAGCCGGAGCTATGAACATAACAAAACGTTTCAGCTGATGTCTTGTTTGCTATCCCCCCCAAAAAATAAAATAAAATAAACAGAGTAGCATTAATTTACAAGTCACAAATGTGAGTGTTCAAATGCTAAGACAAAGAAGGAGAGAGCGAAAGAGAGAGAGAGAGAGGAAAACGCAATGACAGAACAAAAACAATTTATTTGTGCAGGTGAAACAGGGCCTTAAAAGAACATATCACTTTTAAACAAACAACAACGAAAACAAATAAAAAATGTCAAGATGCCACAAAAAAAAAAACCCAAACAAAAACGTTCGGAAGTGTCCTTCATTTTAAAGAATGAATATAGAATCTAAATGACAACAGAGTGAAACACAACAAAACAAAACAAGACTTTCTGCAGAAACTGAGAGGGGACTTTAATGAAGCCGACAATTCAGTGTCAATAGTGACAGGGTCCAGATGCTTCAAAGTGGAGCATCCTCTTTTGTTGGAGTAAAGCCGTCGCTTGTTTCGCATGCTTATCATTCGGCTGCAGCCCCGCTGTTCTAAACTGGCGATGCACTGTTTGGATTTACACTCTTTACCTACCAATTAGTCATTAAACTGAAACACCGAGTACAGTACAGTCGTGCAAGTCAAATTCTGTTCTTGACAAGACAGTGAGGAGAGCTCACAAGGAGTAGCGCCCGCCAGTTCATCAGACAACTGTGGTGAGAAACAGATAAAACAATAGCTTGGCTGAATTTATTCATCAGTTTAGACACTATGCCCTTCATCCATCTTAAAAGTTAGCTTCTGAATTACCTCGACTGGTAGGGCGACTGTCTATCATGCTTGAAAAAACAGGACTTTTCCGCTGAAGGGGAAATGAGGCTTAGTAGGAGCAGTAGCCCTTGCTAGAATGAATGACACTTTTTAAGTATGCACATCCACTTTGAGGTGCTTGGCTGAGAGCAACAAATGAATAAAAATAGAGATCCCACGGTCTGCAAGGCTTACAGATGTAAGACAGTAGAAATCCTACTTTTTACACGCTGGCCCCTCAGCTTTTTTTTTCTGCTGCACCAGCCACGAGACAAAACAATCAGGAAACTCTGCTCTTATATTTAGAGCTTATCTTAATTAGTTACTAAATAATTTATGCTATGTGTTAAAGATTCCTTGTGTTTGTTTTAACCTACTTGCTAGCCCAAGTAGATGGAGAGAAAAAACAAAAAAACCTTTGCAGTGGTGGCAGAACAACTGAAATAATGTAATTCAGTCAGCAATCAAATGATTTCGACACATCTTTCTAAAATGCTAAATGATTTGCAACTTGAAGAAGGGGTTTAATCTAAACACAGTTGTCAGTGGCTGTTGATGCTGCTGACATTGAAAGTCCCTTTTGGTCGCCATTGTCATGATTTCAGGACTTTTGTACAGAGCAGTTGTTCCATTCAGGTGAAACATAATTGGTTTTAGGTGGTGAAGGTGTAGACTGTATTTACTCTATTGTCAACCAGATGGGGGCAGTAATTATCACGCACATTAAAACTCACCAAAAAATCATGGAATACTGTACTTTGAATCAGTTTTACTTTGGAGATATATATATTTTTTTTTTTAGCAGGTTCTGGTGTTTTATTTTTGTGTGAGATATTGTCAAAGCAATAACCGAGTTAAAAGAAAGCTAAGTGATCATAACAGAATAAGTCACATGTTTATTAGTGTTTTTTTTATAGGTGATTTGAGATCAAAGACAAATGCTTTCTCATCCATAACAGTGACTGCTCTTCTTGAGTTCAAAAGGATCTTTTCTTTCCTAAACCCATAACTCTTTATTTCCCCTTCAAAGATGTGACATGAATGAAAATGGGCTCTCTCACTTTCTCTCATCATGTTTACCTTCTTCTAATCCTATCAGATCTGTGAACAGCAGAGAACAAGATGCCACATGACAAAGATTACCTCTTCAAGGCTGTGCACCGAACTGAATGCAACACGTGGACGGATTTTGTTAGTGAACGTCTGTCAGAATCAAAAGGGGAAAAGGCCAAGGAGTTGAATGTATATTTAATCATTATGACTTTCGTAATAGAGCAAAAAAGTATTTCCATTGTCCCTCCATAATCCGAGAGGCATCTTATCTTCATCTAAAGTAGTTGCAGTAGTTGCCTTGGCATGAATCTAATCTTTTTCTTTTTATTACGAAATCAACCTTGTGATTACAGATTCTAATGGCACAAATTGACGTAATATATAGGCTACCTTGCAAGTACCTTGCAACTGCCCTCCAGAATGACATGCGTTACTGTTATTTTTATTTATTTGTCGTCTGATGGGCTCGTAATGAGCAGGATGACCATTCTTTAACCAGCAGGGCTCAGTTCAATCCCTAACGTGCGGTTAGCGTCCTTGAGCAAGACACTGATCCCCACTCGTTCCAGGAGCACTGCTCTAGTGGATCAATAACAGCAGACGAGACTGTATTTGTATATATGTCAAGTAGAATTCACTCAAGAACAATGAGTAACCTTGGGAGGTTACCTTGTTAAGTTACTGAAGAACATATTAGAGAGAGCTGTGGCGGCTCACTGTCAACAGGCCCAGAACTCCTTGCAGCAGTCCTGACAGACATTATGCTTATGTTTATAAAGTCAAAACAAATTTGAAATGATGAAATTGAATTTGAAAACTGTACACATGCTCATCATGAAGTAGTTCCCTCCAGTGTGCATTTGTTGCTTCACTGCTACTGTTCTCTGAACACTCTAGGCTGTCTGTTAACACCCAGGTGGAAATTACGAGGATTTATAATGGATTTGTTCTAATAAATTGTTATAATGACGACTGGTGTTACATTTTAATGCTCCTGCTACTCTCAACATATTTCCAGGTACTTCACAAAGATATATTATTGAGAGAGTAGGCTACTACTCTAAATCTCATTATCATTACAGTTATTATTTTCACTGTGCCATGTCCTCTCTGCTGCACTTTTTAGATAAAACACTCAGCAAGCTTTAATTTCTTAAGACTTTAATTTTTAATTTTTAATTTTTTGCTTGTACTTTCATTCCTAAGTATCCTCCATTTGAAAGCAGACTTAAAACAGAAAGAGTGGGTGAGCGTACATAGATTAAAAACACTCTCAAGAAGGGTAATGTGTTCTGAAGAACAGATAACGCTTTGAAAACATGAGGCGTCTGTCTATGTATTATGGCCTAAACCTAACCGCACCTTAAATGTGTACTTGTTTTTTGCATCAAGTGGCCAGTGTTGCCTTGTGCGAACACGAGGACTTGTTAAACAGGTTCCAACATCGAGATTCTGGAGTCTCGCTACCACCAGGTTTAGAAACAGCTTTTACCCCAGTGTCATCAACACCTGAGCTCTGAACTTTGGCCCACTGAATGCAACCCCACCTCCACTTTAGTGACCTAGCCTTAGACCACCAGTGGATAATGTTTACACTGTTTGCACCCAGCACTTTATTGAGCACAGTCCACTACAGTTTGCTGTTATTTTTTACCTTACATTTTATTTTCGTAAATCTATTGTTTGCCTGTATCATGTCTGGCAGTTCAAGGAGCCAAATAACACCTTTCATTGTTCACGCTCCATACACTGTATAATGGCAATAAAGTTGAATTGTGTTGAATAACGGGAAATAAAATCTACACACCGCAGCACCTGTAGAGGGTTGTGAACACCTGTCACCTCACATGTAAAAAAAAAAAAAAAAAATGATGGAAATGGAAAAAAAGAACAGAACTAAAATATGAAGTTCAATAAAAGTTTGTCTCATGCAAAATATCATACTCTTCTCCTTTGAAGCTGTTAAGTGTTAAGCCTGTCGAACCTAATTCACTTTGAAGTGTGTGTGTGTGTTTGCGTGTGTGCAAGAGGCTCCTTGTGAGTAAAGGTGTGTATATGGATTACATAAGGGTGCGTGTCTGTGCATGGATGCACCGGGGAAAACACGAGGATGTGGTGGTGCTTCAGTGTGTGATCAGCCAACGATGTATTAAATCAAAGAGTCAAGGTTGGTCACCACATCAAGGCCACAGTGGCTCCATAACAATGTTTAATATGAGAGTAACGGCTTTCAAGATGTGTAGAAGGGGGTTGGGCTGGGAGTTGCTTCAAAGACACTCCTAATGCCGCACGTCCCTGTGGGAATCCAAATTACTGCTCAAGGCCGAGCAGAAATCCCCGGTTGGAAGGGAAGCGGTGGAGGCATGGGGATGAGGGAAAAAAAGTGCTATAAAGAAGATGGAAATTGAAGAGGGAAATGGAGAGATCACAGACAGTGGTATGTTTTCATTTCATTGTAGAGTTTATTAACAGGTGAAAAGAGAAAAAAAAAGAAAGAAGCAAGAGTTCACACACTTAAAGTCAAGAAAACATATAGGAAAACATAAGAGACATATTACTACCACCACTGAAGGTACCTAGTTCAAGACCTTTTCACACCGAGCATGGATTTTCATCCAATTCTGTGCTTTGTTGTGAACGTTTGAACACCCCTGAAGAATATTCAAAAAAAAAAAAAAAGAGGATGTATTAAAAGTCTCTTGATTTCAGTATCATTTCTACCCGTTGATTAGCATGTTTGACCAGTGAAATCCTTTACTATGCCACTGTTATGCAGCTCTAATTTGACAGTACATGTATATTTCCTTTCTTGGATTTTAGCTCACAAGTCTGACTAATGAAGTAGTGTTATTATATTCAACCTTACTACAGGAGTGTATCCACAATCTACAATACACTATCACTAGGCCCACAAAAAAAGCCTCTCGAGCTCAGCTTTGGCCTTGGTCAACACTCAACAATGTAGTGTTGAGCGACTGGTTCACAGTGGTGTTTTTTCTTGATTCCATTTTCTCTTCTCAAAGTAAGTTTTGTTATGCCGTGATAGTGTGGATAATTCACACCGGACCCAGTGTGCGTAACTGTCATACGGAAAATTTACACAGAGAATAAATAAATAAACAAAATAAATAAAACATGTAATTTGAAAAGGTAATCATACATCCTTTGATAAAAAGTATTTTAGAATAAAAAAAATAAAACGAGGTGTCATTCAAGGGAAATAGAATCAGTTAAAATGGTAGTTTTCAGGTTAAAAGAAGAATGTCCAAAGGTATCCCGTTCTGCTAGTCCTTAGAATGCAAGTTCTTGATCCCACTTTTCCTGTAGATCTTTTCTGTCCGGTAAATGTCCACATCTTTCCAATTCATGCCTTAGACATTAACACGGGTTAAAATATAGATTTTCTCTGACCCCAAGACAGGATATCCTTGATGTTTTCATGCCAAATCGAGCAGAATATCAGGGGCAATGTGCTTTTATACAGGTTGTCAAGGCTGTTTATTGTAAAGTGCCCCGAAGAAGTAAAAGTGACAGAAGATCTTATATTCATTTTTATCCATTCGTCTCATTTCCAGAGCTATCTGAAAGCCAGTACTACAGCTCTCTTCTTTCATGCTCTTACTGTCATTACCATTATTACCTTCTTCATCATAATCACTGTCACAGTCACCGTTATCACTGTCGTGATTACTGTCATTGCCATTGATGCCACCCCCATAATCATCATGAAATAAATAACAAGGAACAATTTGCAGCAGATTCAATCTTAAAACAAATGTTTCATTTTGAACACACATGCGGGGGCTATTGAAGATGACGCATTTGTCTCATGTTGAATAGAAGAAATACACAGCTTCCCTTGTATATCTTTTTCTCCGAAAAAAATATCAGTTTGTTTTCTTTTGTTTCTCATTATGATTGTGAATATTGCTGCATCATGACTATACATGTTCATCATCATCATAATCATTGTGATGGTCATCATTGCTATTGTCATTGCTTTTATAATAAGAAACCTGCCAGCATGTGGCTATCATCACCATCATCACCATAAAGAGCAAAGAGTGGTGACTCACGTGTCAGTGCTTATCAGTGCTTAGACTTTCCACTGTGAGTATAGGATCATCCTCATCCATAGAATTGTATTGTATCTCTGATCGTATACTATGTTTTTGTTGCATTTAACTGCATGTTGGAGAATATTTCTTAATGTTCTCATTTTTTAACAGACACCACAGATGCCATAATTATAAAAACTGTGAACTACTACTCTGCAGACATAGTTATTAAATTGCATCTTGGATATAATATAAAAAGCCGACATGCTGAGTTTACTGGTAGCTTTCTATCTGTCCTTGACCTTTTGTTGTTGCGTGGGTCTGTATTTTCATAATATGTCTGTATGTCTTTAATGTATTGTGGTGAGTCTTTCAAAGTATATTTTCTGTCTTTGGTGCGTCCATAGTTTTCCAGTTACATATGCATGGAGATTCGGATGAGAGAATCTTCTGCGGGGTATAATTTATGAGAGAAATGCAACATATTGTACATTTCAAGCACAGTGTTTGTGATTCCGACACAATATTATAGCTTAAATATAGATGACAGACTGTTTTATAGATTGTTTCCAATCTGTTGAGGCTATTTAAATGTTCCTGTAAAGCTGTCTGAGCTGGCCTGGGGGCTTGGCGAGCTGCAGAGCTGTAAGCGTACAGGGGTCGGGTTTAGGGTAACAGTCCTGATGCTGTGGGGTAGGACATATATATTTCTTACGGCAACATTTTCCTACAATGCGGTTTGAATTTTGATGTGATTTATGCGGTGGTCTAGGCCTATAGACAAAATTTCTTGTTAGAGTGACTGGCTAAATGCACAAGATACAGGTCCATGCACTGAGTGAGTCATGCTCATCAAAGACAGAACACTTGAGAAAACACATACACATGCACGCACAGACACAGTGGGTCATTATTCAAGTTCACAGCACCAAGAATCACGCTCATCACATTCACATAGGTAAGTGCATCCATGCACACTCACACACACAAAGTACTAGGTCAGGGAATCATGCTCTTTTTTATGGGATGCATTGTTCCGGAAGAAGGCCTGTTTATAATCTAGTGAATAATATTCACTAGGTCAGATAAAAGCAGCCCTTGGGGCCAAAGGAGTCTCACATTTATTTAATTATTAAACCCCCATTACACCGGGAAAGGTCATTCAGGGACAAATATTTATTCAGAATAAATATTTCTGAGACTGATTCCTTCAACTCATTAATGCCACATGGATGATAGAAATCTTTTGCCAGCTCTTAAGTGTTCTGTAAGGAAACTTGCAGAACTTTGATTATGCTATTTATCTTTTTTCCCATCTTTTTTTTTTCTTGGTTATTTTCAGCAGTCTTTTTCTTGGAAGGATTCCAAATTTAATCACAGACAAATCTGCCATTGGCAAATAAATTAAAACAAATCTTTCCCCTTTGCTCATCCAGGTCCTGTGTATTTACTGTCTCAGTTGCTCTAGTAACAATGCTCAAGAGGCTGGACACTTCATTGTTGTTAATATATAGTATATGACAATAAGACGGTGAAGATGGATGATGCTGTGAATTACCATGCATGCTCAGCAAAACAAGGTTGTACAAATAAATAAAGAGATACAGAAGCATGATTATTGCACTGCTGTACTTTACACTAGTATATCCGGATAATGGGATGTGCTAAATGACTAATTGCACCATTGTAATGAATGTTATGTGGTTATAGGTCTGTTCCTTTCTGAAAATGTTACTTGCCAGAGTCCTGTCTAGCCAGTGGAGTGACACAGCTAACTCAACAAAGTCCAGTTTAATAAACAACCACCTTTGCTGCTACAGACATTCAAAGGCCTTAAGGTGGGGTCTGCTGTGTCTTCAGAAGATTTAAGAGACTTAAACGCTATCCTCACCTCACCTCAGGGATTCTGGACAGGGATAGGACTCTATCCGTAAGAAGTGGCAGTGTAGCTCACTGGAAATTTCCCACAATGTAAAGCGAAATGGGACTTTGAATGTTTCTGGACTTTCTATGCACCGAGGAGGCAAAAGAAACCGCGTTAGGCGTCCACCCTGGGATCTACAGAATCGATTGTTAACTTGGACAGGACTGCTCTGAGGAGCCTCAGCTTCGGAGGTGCAGATGGGACTGCCCTGGTCCATCTGCCAGCAGGCTCGATAGTCTAGATGGAAAAGCTGAGACACTGTCAGGCTAAGAGGCACAAACACAAACCAGGTGCAAGGAAAATGTAGGTCAGAGATCAGACTGCTAGGAAACTAGGAATCCGAGCGATAAGGCAGGAGAAAGAAAACTATCAGGTTGGGAAATAGAAAGGCAGAGGGCAGACTACCGAACTAAGAGGCTGAAAATGAGCAATTTAAAATAGACATTATTTTAGACCTATATGTTAAGTGGCTACTTGTAATAATGATAATAAATGTATTTGTGTAGCACTTATTGCAAAGTGTTCTACAAGGGCTGGCAAGCTGAGAGCGAACAAATGATGTGTTGGTATTCAACACAGGGATCCTCAACTGATTTGCTAAGGGCTTGGCAGACTGATGTTGTTTCGCCTTGGTGAAAGGCAAGGCTTGGGAATCTGACACAACAGAGGTTTAGGTACCACAGAAGGCAGGAGGTCTGGCTGATTGAGGTGAAGGCAGAGCGCGAGCCGGCAGAGACCTTTGTTAAAGTTGCAAATAAGAGCTTTGTGTTGAAAATACATGACCGAGGAGCTATTGTTTTCCCTTCTTTTAGATGCATCCACACATCTCTATCTCTCCCTCTGTTGGTCAGTCGGTCCCCATTATGTAGAAAAACACAATATCTCAGGAACGACGTTACAGAATGTCTTCAAACTTGGCAAAAACATTCACTTGGACTCAAGGATGAGGTGTTTGGATTTTGGTGGTCAAAGGTCAAAGGGCAAGGTCACTGTGATGTATGGATAGTGGACACATCTGATTGAATTAATAGCTGAGATCAACATAATGGCGATTGAGGATGGGCAAAAACAGCAGCAGAATGAAAATAGCCCATGAAGTTCAGCAATGCTTTTACTGAGGAAGAGTCTGCCCTTGTCATTTACAGGTCATGACAGAGGCAACACAGAAACTGTGCTTTCATACAACTGCCAAACAAATTTGAAGCAAAGTTTTGAAATACAAGAAAAATAAATACATAAACATAAATAAATGAAAAAAAGACAAAGTGACAGGGTGGCAACTGCTTTGGAGTGAATAATCTAGGGCTGTGCAGTCTTGTCAGGAGGTAGCATTATTACCATGACTGTAGTTCAAGAAGTCACAAACTGAATACAAAAAACAAAAAACAATTGTTTGCCAACTACACAAAAAAACACAAAGAAGATGAGACTGATGAATAAGTTTATTTCCTCATCAGTCCTCATATAGGTTCTTGCTTCTATGTTGGAATGTATCTTCTATGTATGGAAATATCCTGGAAGACCTTCTGCTTCTTCTTCTTCTTCTTCTTCTTCTTCTTCTTCTTCTTCTTCTTCTTCTTCTTCTTCTTCTTCTTCTGCTTCTTCTTCTTCTCTAGAAGTAGAAACAGCTCATCAGTCATGTGAATTAAACATTGGCTACATCATCATCTATTTGGAAAAAAAAAGTATCCATCTCCTATTAAGTGCATCTTTTTAGAACAAACACAAAACCACCTCAAAAACAAACCAACCTCAAGCGAGTGTAAAACATTTTTAGCACACTATCTTGATGCAATTCTAAAATATGTTGATAGGAACACAGCTACAGTGAGAATAAAAAAGTATTTCACCGCTTGAGAGCTAATAGGTAAGTCTGTTGTGGAGACTGTGCCGTCGCCATCTCCACTGGGACTGTCTGGATTTCTGCAATTCCCCGGTGACTTTATGCTGTCCCTTGGACTCTTTGTTTTTCTCTTCATCCCGCTCCCATTTTCCAGTCTTTCTCCTCTGCTTTTCTACCACTTGAGTCATTCCTATGTGCTATCACCCAGATTCCTCTCCTGTTTCCTCTCTTCAGTTAAACCTGTCTTGTCCTCCCTGAGTCCCTTGTGAGCTTCTACTCCTTCGCCTCAATCCCTGTCCTGCCTCTCCCTCCTCTCTCTTGCACTAAGCCTGTATCATTTCCTTTCTGTCAACCTTCCCCAGACTCCCGTCCTCGCTTTCCTCTTTCTTCTCTCAGCTCTCTTTCTCTTTACTCTTGCCCACTGGGTGCATCCTCATTTCTCCCATTCATTTTTTTTTTCTCTCAACCACAATCATCTTCTCCACGTGCAAGATTCTCTTTACTTTTTTTTTTTTTTTTAACTCTATCGCTCTCTCTTTCTCTCAGTTGAGCTGTCCTCCCTTTTTCCCCTATAAGCATCCCTTTCAGTCTTCATTTCGTTGCCTCTATCTCTGGTCCTCACTCTCCCTTTCTTTTTCGCTTTTCTGTGTGTCTCAGCAGTGAGTGCAATGTTAATAATTCATTCCTCCTCTAATCTTAAGTTGTAAATAGTTAATCAGGAGCAGAGACGGGTGACACCTCCTTTTGTCCCAACGCTACAACCCTGCACCTACGAGATCTGTAATTCTCTCTTCCCATTTAATGTGCGTCACCTACATCTTCGCCATCTGCACAGTGTCAATACATCTGCCTTCGTGGATCTGGCTTTCTGCATATTTTCTTTGCATTTTTTTGGAATTTCATTATCATTTCCTCTTATGTTTTACATAACTCAGTTGCTGATCTTTCTCATTTTGAATCTGCCTTACTAGCCTCATTTCTACCTCCTACAATTTGGGTGGGCCCACATGTAATAATGAATTCTGCCTTTCTTCAATGGGGACCTCGTGTATCTAGTTCATCTGTTACATTTGCATAGACTTTTTTTCACAAAATTCATGAAAAAATCCCTCACACACAATGTCTAGCTATGAATGCAAAAACATACATTTGTATTTTACAAATTTTCTTTGACAACAAAGTAGTCAGACCCAGACCCAGTTCTAGAGTTTTTTGCTTAGATTATTAATATACCATCCAACCAACCAAGTTGCACAATCTAATGAATGTTTTGCGATGATTTCTTTTGTTTTGTTGAATTAATTTCATTACATTACATTTAGTTCACACTTACAGAAACCTTAGTTAAAGTACTTTTGGTGACTAACCCTAACCACAGACTGGATTCAGAATGCAGGACTGAAAAGTGTCCTGTAACTGGAATTACCTACAATTAGCCGCATAAAAGGAGAACACTTTTTCCAATCACATGCCATGAAACTTAGCTGCAAACTCAGTGGCTGCCATGGAAATGAATGTTAAAGGGTCAACTTGAGTCAAATTTACTAATGCTTTAAAGGAACTATGTGTACTATTTCTACTTTAAAGGGCACACATTGCACCCCATTTTAACAACCGAATCAAACACAGCGCAGCATATTTCATGTTTTGTCTGGTCAACTTAATTTAATTTGTGAATAAATCCATTCATCACATTCAGGGTGAAACACATCCAGGAAAAAGTTGGAACAGGGTCAGTTTAAGGCTAATAATGAGCAACAAACAACAATGTAATGTGAACCAGTTGATGTGTACAGGAGATTGTAATTTGGTACAAAAGCAGCATCCAGGAAAGGTCTGGAGATGGGCTGAGGATTGACAGTTTGACAACAAATATGTGAGAAAATTATTGAAATGTTTACAATCAATGTTCCTCAAAGAAAGATAGGAAGGGATTTTGATATTTCACTCTCTATGGTGCAGAACAGAATTAAAAGATTCAAGAAATCTGACTGTATTTCAGTGCGTAATGGCCAAACTGAACACCATAATCTCCGGTCCCTCAGACGACAACACATCCAGAACCATCATTCATCTATAGCTGATAGAAGCACATGGGCTCAGGATTACTGTGGCAAACCTTACTAAAGCTCTACAATACACAGTTACACATACAAATGTTTCCTTTGGACAAGCAGTGAATTGTAAACGCAAGAATGCAACCACGACTGAAGCTTTCCGCAAAGCTACCAATATCAGCACCACCTGTTGCCATAAGAAGTGATAAAAATAGAAGGAAAATGAGAGTCAGTGTTGCCGCTGGAGACCACGCTTAGCGAATAAAGGAACAAAGTTTGACGCTGAAGTGGCAGTGTTTCTTCACAAACCATACGGAAAACATCCCAAATGGAGGTAATTTATGGTTTTACTGTGGCTGGTTTCTTCGTAAAACCTGAGTCAACTGAGCTAAGCTAATATAAAATAGGCTGATGCAGCACATTAAGATTATAAGACACGACAGTGTTGTTTTACCTGGTTGTCTGAGTTTTCATGTCACGGAGAAAACTTGTGAGTGATATCCCTAGCATTAATTCAGTGGCGGCGGTGGGTGTTTTCTGGTACACTGTCGCCCCGCGCTGTTAATAGTCGGAGCTCCGTTTTGAATTTCAAAGCTGCAAATAACTTAAAGTAATACGGGGTAGTACGGGATTAGTGTGCTAATTAGAAGACCCTAAACATCACCTTTATCTGTGTATGAAATCTGCACTCCATTTATACTTTAACACTTAAACAAATAACAGATTCACAGAGGATTTAAATCACTGAGGATCTCTACAATTTTCAAAACCACTAGATGCCCCCAGGTAATGTTAGTCCTGTGCAAAAAAAGGCTTTCTATGCTTGACTCTTCTAAGCATGAATCACTTGCTTGCCCTTACCATTTTCAATCCCATGAGGCAAAGGTAAGACAGCAACGTTAATTTAATGACAGGCAAACAAGGTAATACAAGTGCCGGGGTAAGATGGGGTTCAGCTTGCTAGAGTTTCCCTTTTATCAAATTATTGAGCTCTTTACAAGATTTTTTCTCTCTCTCCAGTCTGCATTTCTAATTGCCAGTGTTTGAATGTCAGCCTATGCTATATCTCCCATTTGCTCAACATCTAGGCTACATCTTAAAAATCTATTTGTTTCAACCTTAGTTCTTTCTCAACCTCCCATTCTTATCGACACATATATTCCACTGGCACCAGAGGATAGAAAACCTGTTGCAAAAGTGATATACTCCATCAGCGGAGGCGATGTTTCCCCCAGACAGTTTGACATTTACATTTCAGGTCATCTACCTGTCTGCCTTAACCGCAGTGACTTACAGTGACTGCAGCAGTGGAATCTATGACTCAGCATGCTGACAAAAGGGAGAATATTAATTTTGAACATCACGAAATATTTATCACATTTCCTCTCTCGTTTTTTTTTTTTTTTTTTTTTTTTTTCACAATAATATGCATAATTTATTGATCTTTGTTCTACTTTTACATCATCCAAAGTCACCCCTCGTTGCAGATTTTATGGCTTGGGACAATTTGGAAAAGTAAAACTGCTTTTAAAATGATGCACATTCACAATAATAATTTTGATCTCAATTCTCTATCTAATATTTGTGTACATTTTGTTGCCGGTGTGAGTCAATGTCAGCAACCGGTTTGCCTACATGTGATCATCAGTGAAGTGAAGCTGTGCGCAGAGCTGATGCGCTGACGTGTCATAAGAATCTGATTGTAAAGTTTGACCAAACTCGGCCTGTGTTTTAGTGTTTTCTGTGACTCAAAACACAGAAGTTCAAGTTATCCCCAGGTGAAATCCCCATGACTTCCATTCACACACACGGCATAGATGCTCTATGAAAGACATTAACTATAGAGCCAAATAGCTCTTTCATCTCTCATCAAGTAATTTTAAGTGGGGGTAGCGCCCCTATAGACCAGCCGCCACCGGTGATCGTACAAAATCAGTACATATATGTGTTATTAATGTCTCTGTTCCTATCCATTAGTAATTTCAAACTGTCCTCATTTCCCATTTTATCATTTTTTCTGATTACCTTCTTCCCTTTGGCCTTACATCTCTACATCTCTGCCTCTTTAAATGTATCCCACTTTTACATATATCTCCCTCCTGGTCATGTTTCTTATGTTTTTCCCATTCCCTCTCTCTCTAGTCTCCTCTTCCTCTTTATTCCGTTGCCTCCAGTGTTCCTTCTACCTTAATTCTCCTTCATCCTGTCCTTTATCTTACCTCCTTCTTACCTTCTCTTGGTCCCATCTCTATCTGTTTCACTTTCCCACCACTTTTTTCATTCCCTGTTTATCCCTTCTTTTTTTTTTTTTTTCCACATTTTTCATGTTTTGTGATTTAATCAAATTTGCATTGTATATGCATTGTATATTGCATAACATGTTTATTAATATAATATTAATATCAGCAGCTTTGTCAAAAACAGTGTTCAGGACCGTGTGGGGTATATGCTGAATGACTAAGATCCCACAGCTTTTCATATTAGCATTGTGCCAGTGTGACTTTTTTTTTATTGCTCTGTATTCAGATATTTCAACTGATACCAAGTACCCATCCGACGCTAATTAAAAAAATGTATATGGAAAGTGTAAATGGATCATTTTTATGTTAACTAACATGCAGCTTGGGATTACTGCGACACTGAAAACTGAATCGTCCCTCCTGAAATTCATCAAACTTTACATAATTTTATAATGACAATTTAATTAAATATAATTTAAATGCATTTCTGACAGAAACCCAATTTGCTAAATAAGGCCAGTATTATTTATTGAAGCCTGTACGAGTGGGTCTCCAGTACTGAAGACACCGGTTTCATATTACTTTTCTTTTTCTCGGTGAACCTCTACATTTGTAGTCGACCGATGTCTCATTTTGTATCTCATCTCCTGCAAAGATTTTTTTTTTCAATCTACTTGTGCCAGTGTTCTTTTCAGGAAATCCCACAATCAAATAGAACGGGTGGCTGTACCTACCAAGGGCCACCAAAGCCATAAAGGTTTTATGGGTTTTATTTTCTGCCTTTACTGCATCAACATTAGAGTGGAGAAAGATCAGATAATATGGTGCTTCTGACCCAGAGGGGACGGAGTCGAGTTAAAGAGCAACGAGGAGAAATAAGAAAGTAATGAAAAGTGGGGGAGTGTGCACATGGCAGCTCCTTTTTTTTTTTTTTAACAACCAAAGTAGGTTTCCCATCAAGTGAACAATTATTTAGCAACACAAAACCCTGCTGTCCATAATGGCACATCCGGTTTCTATTAATGAGTAAATTACACTTCTTTTAATGAAAGTAAACACACCAATAACAGAAAATATCCTGGATTGTTCTGTCCCTCTCTGTGGCTGGGGGAGTGAAAAATACCACTATGAACAGTAAAACCCATCACGATGCCGGTGTTTTTACATTGTCTATACCTGTAACAATTCATTAAATATACTCCGTTTCAGCAACCACCCAAGAGCCATATCACAAAAATAAATAAAACATCTCTATTCAAGCTTGAAATAATTGCTTAAAAATAAACACTTATTACTGCACTAGCTCTGCCCAAACATACAGATGAGCATTCATTACCACAACAACAAAGGCAGTTGTACTCTTTACCCACACACAAACAGACTTGAAAAGTGAGTATGCACACATTCACAGACATGCACACGGAGGGAATGAGAATGGATGAAGTTACCTAAACGGCTAATGTCTCTCACAGTCACTGGCCTTAGTCAGCGACTGAGTCACACCAGCGTCAGCCATCCTCACTGCTAAGCCAAGCTGTAATGATCTTGCCTGGGTTAAGAAGTATGTGAATGTACAAAAAGTGGAAATATTCATTCTGGGTGTGCAAACTTTAGGATTAGTCAGAACTGCTTTCACAGCCCACAGTTAGGTAAAATGTAAAAAAAACAAACAAATAATAAGTTTGTCGTAGCTGTTTTGTTTTCCGTTCCTTGTGCAAAATGTACAGTGAAAATGTACAGCAACGTACAGCAAAATGGTTTTGAGGATTGAAGATAAGATTTTACTTTATACTGACACTTAACACGAGAGTCTAACTTTTCGTTACCAGCTCCTCCACTCCTGAGATAAGGACCCCAACGGGCAGAGCTACAGTAGATCGACAGACCACGACCAGTCGTGGATGTGCCAGTTCTGTGGATTTACATATGTCCTCCACCTTGCTGATATGTCTGTGCAGATTTTTAGTATCAGACGCTTGGTGTTTTCCAGTAGTATGAGTGAGGTGCAGTTACATTCATTACCTAAAAGCCGGGGAGGAATATTTGAGTAATACACAGACCGGTAGGCGATTTAGTGAACGGACACACCGAATGAGGGAGGGAAAAAAATGTACATTTGTAACTTTTTAAACGATTTTAATACTATTATCTTGAAATAGTACAAAAAAGACCAGAGGAAACTATACTGTGTTGTTTGCAGCTTCAACCTGGTGCATCGCCCCCCTCCCCCTCGTCTGACTTGACCTGAATGTGGAGGAAACTAGTGTGTGATAGTGACCGTGAAATGTGATACAAACATCATGTCAAAAAGACCAAAAGCCCTCTGGTGCTCAGGGAAGAGAGAGAAGAAGTGAAGGAGGAAAACCACGTAAAAGACAGAGGAAGTGTGATTAATAAATACTTAATCACTTACTCCCAACTGGAATTTATTAAGGGATATTGGAATCACTGTTTGAGTGTTTGGGGAATTATTTTATTGAATTCTTTGCTGCACAAATTGTCCTATCTGCCTCAAGAAACCGGACATATATTATTTATTTTTTTTTACATCTTAGTCTAGTTTAGTCAATTAAAATGTTTTCCTTTTCCATGCCCATGCAATTAATAATTTCAAGCCTTTGCATTTTAATTATGGATTATAGGACACAAGCAGCAACAAGCATCATGTGAGAGAAGTGCTCACTGAAAACATTATTCTAGGTGTAATTGTTGAAATCCTCCTGTTTGTGTTTAGATTGGCATAATGTGCAATAATGCGGTTTAGGTGCTATTATTGGTCGCGTTTCACCATCAGCAGCTTTTTTTAAAAAAAAACAAATATAATGTGACACCCAAAGGCCACATATAAACCTCCGTTCTCTTCAAGTTTTGTAATATTTGAAATACTCCCATGTAAACCGTGGGTCTCCTGCAGACTTCTCCACCTCGGCTCATCCCAGCAATGGAGCATCAGGCATCTGCAAAAAGGCTGCGCCAATTACTAGTTCCTCTTATTTTGTGTGTGTTTCTACGGGTTTTGTTTGTTTGTTTTTTGTATTTGTAAAAAAAAAAAAAAAGAAGAAAATCTCAAAGACAAAGCTTTGCACAATGACTGGTGGTGGAATTGGCTGCGATGCAAGGGGCATCAGCTAAAATCTTGCCTAGGGCATCCAATTGGTCAGGGCCGGCTCTGATTATTCATGCAAATACACTTTCACTGTCTCTTTTTCTCTTCTGTAGAAGACATGAAAGATCCAGATTTGCATTCCTCTCACTCACTGGGATTTCTGTACACAACAAATCCCTCTCTTCTTCTATGAGTCCATCGTTTTAAGCCGGAAGGTAACAGAAAATGACACTACATTCATTATGATTAGTGTATTAGTTGTGAATATCCATTGATTGGTTACAATTTTGCAGCGAGGAGGCTAAAACTGTTTATTTCCTACACGAGATTAAAAGAAATGACCGTGTGTACTGGCTGGTTGACCGAAGCGTGGACAGACTTTCTGAGCCCTTTACATGATGTTCGGTTTAAAATTGAGTCACGTTCATAAACGTCAAACATAGAAACTGGCGCAGGCTCTTGATTCATACGAGTAAAAGTGAAAATGTGCTGTTTGCTTTTCAGTTTTTAGTCATTTATGATGTACTGCACTCACGCACATCATGGTAATTGGATTCATTATGTAACGATTAGCTATGCCAAATCTTAAGCAAATGTTGTTTTACTCCTACTTTGCCAGTTAACTGAGATGACTGTACACAAGCAATTTTACTGTTTGATAAAGGAAAGGCTGCCATGGTAACTGCAATACTAGCAGAGAACAAATGAATGAATGGATTGTTGCTCCAGTGACAAGAAGAAACAACAAGTAGGAAAAATTCACATTACCCATTTAAGAAATAGTATGTTTTAATATATATTTTGGTAAAGAATGTATGTTATTCAGAATAGAGGATTAGAAGCCATCATAATAGGTCTTTTTTTGGATGAAGACACTGCTGTTTTAAGATGTGGAAGCAGAATTTACATCAGCCATACACCTCACGTGTGGCTAAATAAAATCATATGACTTGACCTAATCAAGTGTTTATGAGACCATACGCTAGAAGTGTGTAGAAGGAGTTTAGTGATTCTATACTGAACTGCTCACCATCCAGAAGTTGTACTCCAAAATGTCACTATGTCATGTTTAGGTGACAAGACTAAAACTAAAATAAAACTTTGCACATTAGACCACCGATCATTTCAAACTGAAAATAAACATATGCTGATATCTCTAGCTCTAATCACTGTCTTTTCTAATCAACCAATATCACAGCCTAAATGCAACAGTGATTTTTTAATGTTATCTTTAGTATTTTATGTCTTTTCTCCTGCCTTCGTCTGCCTATCTCTGTATAATTTCTCCTACTGCCTGTCATGGTGCTAAAAGCTGCCGTGGGTTAAATCAGAGAGTGTGGACAAAGGTTGGAGGACTTCAGGTAACTTACTGACTTACAACCCACTTTCCCTCATCGGTATCTGCAATTTTCCTCCCCGATGTTCCCCTCTGCGTCACCACGACGCAAATGCAGGTGACTAGATCATGGCGATAGGTATGACTGCTGGTTATTTTGTTTTCTACTTTGACTCGGTATATTCTCTGTTCACAGCTTTTGCCTGACAATGAATTTTATACTTCGGATTAGAGAAGACGGAAGGTTTTTGTTTCTCTGTTTCTGTTTGTTGATTCTATCTTTCTGTGGTGCTGTTGCTCAGATTCTGCTGCAGAAATCACATCATATCCCCTTCTAATCATACACTGATCTGCAACGGTGATTTCAGGTGGAGGGAGTTAACTTGTTGAACAGACACAAATTTAACAATGGAGACTTAATCCTGAAAATCAGGACTACAGACCTTTTTTTTTTTTTTTTCCCAACAGGCATGTAACGCTAAGTGTGATTTAGAACATTTTCATTACACAAGACACCTTCTACAAAGTGTAAACCTGTGACCTTCAGTTAAAGGATAGCCTTTAACGGTTAACCCACTTGCATTTTAAAGCAATCATTTATTTTTACGCCATTACCCTCATGAAACTTTAGACATGTTTTCAACGACCTATTCTTAATACTGCTTTGCTCCATGTATTATACCAGAGTAAATCATACAGGAGTAGTGGTGATCTGAAACTCACTATGCATTAATAATATGTGTGGCAAGTGGAAAGGGTCTTGAGGATGAGGCCTGGGATCAGCAAGGTGTCTGCCCTCAATTACCTCCTCTCTTTAACTGCCTTTTTTCACTGAACGCAAAGGCAAATGAGCCTGAGACTGAGATGAGCTGTGCAAACATGACATCTACTGCAAAGGATACAGCAGGCTAAATTTTAATTTCAGGGAGTAAATATTTATTGCATTACTGGCGGTATTTTGCATGGCTATGGATATGGTTAGTGTAACAAATTATTGGTCAATTTGGACGTAAATAATAATTAATCTTGTTTGACCTGGCCTCATATCTAATGACTGAAACATGAAAAAAACTTCAAACCACATAACCTCAACCGAAGCGAGGAAGGTTTCCTCGTCCACGGAGCCATGATAAAAGCACGATGCTGTTACAGCGTCTCCATTGTTTTCATAGCGATATCAAATGTCCACTTTAGTGCATTTCATCTGAAGTTATTGCACGATTCTGAACTGATGATAGAAAGATGTGGATATTAAAGAAATAATCAAATCACTCTGAAACACACCAGAGGACTTTTTTTAATGAAAATATCAAGTATGTTTGTTCCAAATTCTAAAAACTCATTAGAAATTTCTCATCAGGGACTATTCCTGAACTTGGACTACGTTCATAATTGGATTCACACAAACATGGATGAGAGGAATAACGATGTTCCAAAATATTTAATGTTTTTTTATATTTAATGTTTATATTGAATCTGTTTTTTTTAAACAGATGTATGTTTTGCCATCATATTACATCTACGAATGTGATGTGAAAGAGACTTAAGGACAAGAGGGAAGCAAGACAAGTTTTAATACCAGCAAACAGTTTTAAATATAAGAAGAAAGGTGTGCGGACAAATCGGAAATCCTCAACAATAGGCATTTTGTTTGGGATGACCCATAGCCTCCTGGATGCTGTGAAGTATCTGAGAAATAACCTCACTCTGACCTGAATTGTGTTAGGACAGGAATATTTAAAATGGGAAATACTATCTGCGAACCTTGCATTCCTAACAGTCTTCTCTGGGTTTTCTGTTCTGAATGCAACAAAGACTAAAAATGCATGAGGTCACAGGATTAAAAACAGACAGGCATTGCTCTGTTAGGTGGAAATTCCACTTAGTAAAACAAGCATCTAAATAAATCATCTTTCAAAGTTTGCTGTTTTCATACATTTCTGCAGACACAGTGCCCGAAAAAAAAAAAAAAAACACAAACAAACTGTGAGGTCAGAAAAAAAATAGGAACAAAGGAGCTAAGACTTGCTTGTGTTTGATGTGGAGGCTTTTTGCAGAACATTGAACCTAAAATGTGTTTACTAGTCATATTGAGTCGGCAGGCTGTCTCTGCGCTATTTTTCAAACCTGCTGTAATGCAAATAAAGTGAAACAGCTTTCCTCAGCAGAGAGGAGGAGGAAAACAGTGGCCGACAAAGGTTACTTCCCCACTGAGCAGTTTGCTTATGTCTTCAAAGATGCATTCTCACATAGCATATGTCATCTAGATGCAAAGGAACATTTGCATCACATTTTTTTTCTCACTAGAAACACACACACATGCATACTCTTAAAAGTAAAAAAAAAACAATCAAACAACACATATGCACATTTAACTTGCTGTCTGCAACGCTAAGATACCCCTGACTGTGTTAAACAAGCCCTCAAATCATCTTTGTCAAATGGAGGAAAAAAGAGAGTAAGAGGAGAAGAGGAAGCAATTTTGCAGGCAAAATGCCATAATAAGTGTATTGTTTTTCAAAGTGAAAACCTTGAATTCTAGTCTCATCTCCCCAGAGATGCAAGAGGCTTACTCTTCTTAGCTATTTGCAATTTCAAATAAATTTCTACGGATGTGTGTGTGTGTGTGTGTGTGTGTGCATCTGCTTTAAATATGTATGTGAGAGACAGATTCTTGAAGAAAAAGAAACAGAGAGATGGAGGCAAGGGACCATTGAGGAGAACGAGATGGAAAAAGACGCAATTATATTCTCTGCTTCATTTTAATGAAGTGCAAAAGTAATTCCCTTATGAAAGCTGTGGTAATTGCCCAAACAGTGTTATTATGTGACAATCATACTTAGAACAAAATGCAGTATGAAATTGCGAGGGATTTCAAATCAGGAGAAATAATTTTTGCAAGAAGCCTGACAAGTTAAGATAATTAAAATATATTTTGTTTTTATTTTTGGAACAGGATGATTTTTCGTTTCTTCTGTCAGCATGTCGGAGTGTCAAGCTCTCCTCTCTCCTCTCTTTCTTATTGTGAATATAACAAGCAATTATACAGCCAGAGATTTGGCTCATGTCTACATCAGAGCAGAACAGACAGTTCTCTGCACAATGTAATCTCCCTGTCCCAGCTCGAATCTGGACATTAGGAAGATAATCTATTATTCAGCAAAATTTAGAGCATTTTGATCTTAAAACATTTAAATGACGCTGTTGTGGATAATGTGACTCTTTGGGTATGTTTCATATAAATATTTGGAGTCATGGGCTTTGAGTGGATGCAACAAATCCTAATACAAAGAAACATAATATTCAAAATTGCTTGGACTCTTGCAGGACTAATCCCCTTTTTTGGATAGTTAGAAACTTCAATACATCACCAATCTTCAGTTAAGTCAAAAAGTTATTTTGTGATGAGGTCTTTTAAAAGACTTTTTGGTGTAAAGTCCTTCCCTGACTTGCTTCACCTATTCAGCTTGAAAACAACTGAACCTGTTTAGTTTCAGCTGTAGACTGCACATGCAGGTTGAGAACGCAATTAGAGATAGAAATTATTATAGAAAGTCCCGCTTAAAATTCTACATCTTGTACGTCGCAGCATTGCATTCTGCTGTGAATGAGATATCATTCCCTTCTCTCTGTGATGGATTCCTCCATGCATTATTGTTGATGGTGCTAAACGGTGCCTTTTGCTCTTTGACTGATGCAAAAAAACGATTTGTTGTTAATTTTTAGGGTGTCTGAAAGATTTCCTGGAAAACGTCACTCTAAGAGCTCAGAGAAAGAGAAAGATACACGACAAAACGTACTTTCATTTTCTAAGATTAAAATGGATCCTTAAGTTTGTCGTCACAACTTTTTGGACAAACCTGCAAAGTAGACATTCTGACTTGAAATTCCATAATTACCTCTCAGCATATTGCCATTCAATGGTCTGAGAGGAAAGGAGATTTCTACCCACTTCTGTGTTTTTGGACTGCAGATAATCTAGCCCGTGACACTGACTTTGGCTGATCAAAAGGGTTTTCAGACAGAATACATGAATACATGGTTGACAGCTGCAATTATCACAATTCACATTTCCTCAGATGCGACTTTACTGCTCTGCTGCTTGGCTTGACATGGAAGCTTGGAAAAGCGTCCTCTCTTTTCCATGATGGTGTGAAGCGGTGTCAGGTCATCTATATTTTTATTTAATCTTTTGAATTGGACCGAGAGGACAGAGCTGCACAAAGAAGGTATGTATATTCAAATTCTCCCCCTAATTTTGGCTCCCGCAGCTTTAACGAGAATTGTTATATTCTAACAAAACCTATTTGTGGTTCAAATTTAGGTGCGTATGAATGTAATTTCTGTGAAACGGTAAAATAAAATTAAATAGGAATTCTGGGATACATGAGGTACATTTTTATATTTATTTTGGCTTTATATTTTGATGGCACATGGTGATATCGGGTCATGTAATTAATGTTCAATACTTCTAGGGTCTCATTCGAAAATAGGGAACTTTATCAAATTCCCAATGTTAATTCAGCTCAATTAACCGAGCTGACAAATGCAGAAACTAAACACAACATCTACTCATCCAGTGCAGTTATTCTGTGATTTGACTCAGTCGTGCACTTATTATATAAGTCTCATTTTCAGCTTGCTTGTAATCCACAAGAGAAAGCGATGACCTGGAAGCAACTTCTCTATCTTTCTTAGTCAGCAAAGACTTTAGTTCTGTGGGAAAAAAAAAAAAACTTTACCTAGGTTTGATCTTCCCCGTGTCCTCATGCTGCAGCCGTTAAGTGGAAATACTAGTTAACATTCATGTGCTTGGTTTGAGCTTTCTGTTTTCTTCTTGGTTGAATGGCAGTCTCACAGGATGTTGTAAACGAAATGTCGGGGGGGGGAGATGACAAGAGGTAGAGGAAAAGTCAATGAGAGAGGTGTTAGAAAACAAAAGAAATATGCATGAGCGAGAGGTTGACGGTGAAAGGAAAGGACTACATTAAAGAGATTAAAAGACGTGTCAATGCTTACATGTATGAATGAGTGGGAGAACGTAAAGGAGGAAAATACCAAGGGAAGAGACAAATTCAACAGAACGTGAGGAGAAGACGGACATTAGTGAGTCTCAAAGTCTGATGCATCTTAAAAACATGAGACAAAGAAACAAAAAAAACAACATAAGAGGTAAGTATGAAGAAAAGAAAATATTTTGAGTTCTGGTTGTGGTGAAAAATAAAAGAAGATCGAACAATAAGGGAAAAGAGCATGGAAATAATTTGATAAAGGCAGGCTGACCAAAGAAAGAAGACAAAACAAATGAAAACAGAAGGAGGGAAAGAGTTGAAATTACAACAGAGGACTAAATGAGAAGAGCGAGAACTGGAGATGTTGATGGCGGAGGAGGAAATTAAAGAATGGAAACACTAGGTGCGTTTCCATCAAGCTGTTTTTATTTATTATTTGCGCATAAGAAAACCTGAATGGGAACGCTGCAATTCAAAAAACCCTCGGAATATCGCAAAAACGTGTTTACACTCGGGAGAGGTGGAAAAATCTGTGTATCGATAAAAGGTGAAGGCGAATAAGTGCAATGGAAACAAATTTAGCGAATAACTGTGTGTGTCTGCATTTGAGGAGCAATAAGGAAACTGAAACAGACGCTTGAATTAATACAAATAGAAATCCAGTACCATACAGCAGCGAAATGCCACCGTGTAGGAAAAGCTGCAGAAACGTTATACAAAGACTTTGAAAGTGAAGGAGTCTGAAACAATGTTTTATGATCCAGATCAGCAGTTCGGTTCGGGTTCGGTTTGGGAGGTACTGTCAGCTGCCTGAAAGTACGTGGACCTTACGTCTGTTAGAACATCAATAAACAGCTCATTTAGGGTAAGTTATTGTATGAAATACTACTTTTAACTCTTAAAACATGATGATGATGATGATGATGAACCAGCTCTTAACCCTTGTATGGTATTCGGGTCAAATTGACCCGTTTCATATTTTCAAAGAGTTAGGGTACAAGTGTAATTTTTTTCTATCTGAAACTCAATGGCCTTAGCCTATTTTCTGTGATAAACATGTACAAAAAAACCCCACGTACACACATGCTACTATACGTCACACATTTCCATCCTCCATATGGTCTTCACATGGTCTTCATATGGTCTTCATATGGTCTTCATATGGTCTTCACATGGTCTTCATATGGTCTT
>JAPQRN010000021.1:1413065-1424526 GCA_037367275.1 Coranthus polyacanthus
ACACACACACACACACACACACATACCATACACAACTCTTTCCCTGACCATAACCCAAAGAATAAATCCTTGTTTGTGCCTCTATCTTGTTAAAACACTTTTGAGATAACACATTACCCTTCAGACAACCCTTTTTTACAACTCAGATTGCTACTCCATTGAAGTACATAAACACACACTCTCCTTTTAAGCTGCACACAGGAAGGATCTCTGCTCACCAGCTTGACTGTAGTCCTTCTTATCCCCACTCCATACTCGCACACGCTCGGACATGCAGCTTAACAGGGAGGCATCATCTATAAACATTGCCAGACCATCTCTCTTGATCATGCACACACACACACACAAATTCCAATCCGTTTCATCGTTGACCCCCTCAGCACTTATTGATTGTAAAGGAGTGTGTGTGTGTGTGTGTCTGTGTGTATATGCGATGTATATTGCATTGCTGGCTCCCATCCTTCAGGTCTCTTCTTGAACTTGTAGCTGATTGATGTTAATGTTTTACCTATAAGACGGCAATACGGTGCCTTACTAACCGCACAGCCATTAGGCTTACAAACGCCACCGTTTATCAACCGGTATGAGTATATGTGTAGCTGCTGGTCTTGTGTCAGGAAGGTAAATAATTGGTTCATTAGTTGCCTAAAAATGTGGCTGCTCTCAGCTCCTCAAAATGCAAATGCATTTTGTTACAAATGTAATGCCAGCCCCATTTAGTTTTGTTTAACGTAATAAGTAAATGTCGATAATCAATGTAATTTCAAAGTGCCAAAAGTGTGAAATGTTTCCAGATTTGATTTGAATTAACAGCTGGTTTTGACTACACTATTATTAAAGATTAAAGATTAAAGACACTGAACACACTTGGTTAGAGAAGAATGCAAGCGCTTGGATGTATTTAGTAATATTTTATCCAAACCACAATCTTTTCCTGAATTTAACCAAAGGGCTTTTATTGCCTAAAACTAAATGCTCATCTGATTCCAGATGCAAACTCCAGTCACTGGCAGAAAAGTCCTGGATTATAATGATATTTTATATCCGTTGTCCACGCCACCTGCCTCCCACCCACTGAGGAAAGGCTTTGTCATTTAGTTGTATATGAGACAGGGTCGAGTCATTTGTTCCTCACCAGGTGACCTTATTACTCCACACACTTTGACCCGTAGCTTCTGGTTTATTCGTTTTCTTCTGGTGTCGCCCTTTAATAACAGTGACAAACTCTGACTGAAGGGAAAGCACATCCTGTTCTGCTGCTTCTTGTGGAGTCAGTACCGTAGTGTGCCTCACGAGTGCCCTTACTGAATATCATGTACTGCTGGAAACTGAAACTTCTGAGTGATTTATGCTACTGTAGCAGACTTGCTCTGTGTCACACTGAGGTCTTCTTGATAAACTTATACGACTGCAGCTTTACAGCCATTTTGACACCGGCTTGTTGACAGTCACATCAGTCATTTTCACAAATGATTCTATTTTTCACTTCATGGCTATGAAGCTTTTCTCTGGGTCTGACAGAAGGTTTAACTGAAAAAATGAGAGGGAGATTGGTTTTAATTCCATTAGTTGCATTTCCATTAATGTATTTTATGCTCATTTTGAATGTTTTTATGGAAACGGCAAAATTTTAAAATCGTCATTTCGATTTTTTTTTTTTTTTCCCATCATTTTAGGTGCTTTTTTTCCCCCTGACTTTAAATCTGTTCTGGATGCACAGAAGTAGTAACAAAGCACTTAATTATTTTAAGGCTTTCAGTATGATATATATTATCAAGAAAATCGACCTCTTTTGGAGTTTGATTCTGCTTTGGTTCTTCATCAACCTGCTCTTTTAAATGATCTGTAAGCTAGTGGAAAATATTCTTATCAAACACGGCTGAAAACTAATTTAGCACGGGCACATATTTAACTGACACCTTATTATTTCTCTCATTATGCTGTCATAGCATTGTTCATTTGTTTGCTGGAAACCTAATGTGTTTTCTGACTCAGCTGTTGTGGCTGTTACGGTGTCAACAGCACAAATCTCCTTTTTTACTTAAGCTGATTACTGAGATAGTTCACGTTTTCTGCTTCATTAACCTTGAAACTGCAGCGTGGATACAGTTATTATTATTTCCTGACAAAGAAGGAGTTGGAACGCCGCCTAAATAAAACTTGCTGAAATTCATTTTGTGAGAGAACTGTATATTCCTTTTGACCCTGCAGTATCGCATTACTGATACGTATGTGACCCACAAAATGTAAAAATGTATTTGTTTTCCTGGTTCGAGAACCTTTTCCAGCTAAACTTAGGTTTTAAGGGGAAAACTGATCACACGCTGTCTCTTAGGCGATATATTGAATACACTCTACGTATCGTGACTTGTTGTAGTAAATGACTATATCGGGAATATCGAGTACAAACCGTGTCATTTTTTTTTATGCCTGAGACTCACTGGCATTTAACTTTTCTTACGCTCTCCTATGGATCTCTCCCTCTCACACAATCATTACGGTAAACATTAAATGCAGAATTTTACAGTGAGTGCTGCATCATGGAACATTTGTAACATTAATTCATTAGGCTGGCAAGTGTATTTAAGTCCGTTTATAGTAATCCTTTAGAGTCTGTCAACCGAAGTCTTAGCTTTGTCCACTCTTAACTTACAGGAGCTCGTATAACATGTTTTGCTGCTTCTGTAAGGTCAGTGTTTTGTGACGTCATCTATGGCTTTGGCTGTTCAGGCAAAATATATGAAGACACGATTTCATGTCCATATTGTGGTTGGGGAGCTTTGACAGCAGAGAAAATGCTGTATTATCAGTTTTTGTCCTTTGCTATTCAACTTATTGCATTGTGATTACACCTAATTTAACCCCATTTCTCGTGGGTGTACATAAAAGCAAAGTAAAATGACACACAAATGACATTTCTTGACTACTCTGTCTTTCTGTCCTTCCCTCTGTCCTGCTTCCTTTTCACTTTTTCCCATCATTTGCTCTCAAATTACAGCAAAGTGAACAATAAGCTTTTCGGAAGTTGCTGCCTAATTAGTCTCCCTCCAATCTCCTCTAATGGTGCCCTGGTCTTTGACACTAAATTGTCAAAGTGCATTACCAGGAGGTGTGTATGTGTGCGTGAGTGTAGTAAGGGTCAGGATCCTGACAGTGTAATGCTGGTCAGTGAGACAGACAGAAGGCCTGCAGTCCCCCAAGACCTCATTAAAGCTCTAAAGGGAAACACACACTCACACTCTGTAGACTGAGGCATCTGAAAAAGGGCATGGGGTGCACATGCATACATGCTCATCTACACACTTTTGTGCAAGCTGAGGCATTTAGACACTGGTACGCACACATCCAGCTACAATAACACACATCAAATGTCTGAAAAAGGGCATTAGTGTGCTTAGCAAGAGTTCATTTCCAGCCAAGACACACATAACACACACTGCGGTGAGGGCCAGACCGTGTGCGTAGCAGCCCCACAGTAAAGTCCTAGAATTCCTGCCTACTTTGTTAGCTCAGTGCTGTCGTCCTTTAGTCTAGTCATCTCTCTTTCCCTCCAGTTGTCCCTGTGTTAAACAGCTGAGTGTCCTCTCCTAACATCAGACACGCGCCCCGCCTTAGGCTGCGTACAGCTGACACACCACACACACCCACTCTCATACTACAACACACACACACACACACACACATAATGTCACACAGACACCAATTTCATTCGGGTAATTCTTCCCTGAAGTTTTTCTGTGAATATCACAACGTAAAATACTTTTTGGTTTTGCTTTGGGCTTTCCAGGGAACTGGAACGCAATTTGTCTGTGTTTATCAGTAGGTGTAGCATGGAGAATGACAAACAAATTGCAGGAAGAAACAGACAAAGTAGTGATTTATTGTTTGTTGTGTACTAGTTTTACCAAGGAGAATTGCAGAAAATGCAGTCATTGTGAAACGAAAATCATACCACAGCTGGTGTAAATAACTATTATTACTAGCATGATATGCTACTGTTAGTTCTGGATGTCTATATAAAATCCTCAGTTGTCATTGAAAGCTGTGCCGAGCATTTACAACTGCCACTCTTTCTTCTGATATTACTAGATTTTAAAAATGCATTATTTTGAAACTGCTGCTAATATATTTGAAGGGAAGCCTGATGGTTTTGAGGATAAATGAGGCTTAGGTACTGCACCATTACTTTTATGCTCCAAAGTAGTTATTGTTTGAAATTGCACTTTTATAATGTCATACTTTAAATTGTTCATGTACAATATGTTGGGACAACCATCTATGCACTTCGTATTTAGTGGCTTGTTTTTATAGTTAATACGTAGCTCTTCCATTTTTAAGATTAGTGAGGCTACAAGATGAGAGGGAGACCTGTAGAAATACACTCACAGGCCACTTTATTAGGTACAGCTTGCTTGAACTGGGTTGGACCCCCTGTTGTCTTCAGAACTGCCTTGATTCTTCGTGGCATAGATTCAACAAGGTGCTGGAAAGAGTCCTCAGAGGTTTAGGGTCATATTGACACAGTATCAGGCAGTTGCTTCAGATTTGTCGACTGCACATCCATGATGTGAATCTCCCGTTCCACCAAATCCTAAAGGTGCTCTGTTGGATTGAGATCTGATCTGGTGACTGTGGAGGCCATTTGAGTACAGTGAAGTCATTGTCATGTTTGAGAAACCACTTTGAGATGATGTGAGCTTTGTGACATGGCACGTTACCCTGCTGGAAGTAGCCATCAGAAGATGGGTACACTGCGGTCATAAAGGGATGGACATGGTCAACAACAATACTCAGGTAGACTGTGGTATTTAAACGATGCTCAGTTGGTAATAAGGAGCCCAAAGTGTGGCAAGAAAATATCCTACACACCATTACACCACCAGCCTGAACCGCCGATACAAGGCAGGGTGGATCCATTCTGACTCTACCGATATTCGGGTGAATGTTGCAGTGGAAATTGAAACTCATCAGACCAGGCAGCATTTTTCCAACCTTCTATTTTCCAATTTTGATGAGCCTGTGTGTATCGTGTAGCCTCAGTTTCCAGTTCTTATCTGAGAGGAGTGGCACCCGATGTGGTCTTCTTCATAGATCGGTTGTAACCAGTGGTTATTTGAGTCACTGTTGCCTTTCTATCAGCTCGAACCAGAACTTCTCTGTAAACTCTTGAGATGGTTATGTGTGGAAAATTCCTGTAGATCAGCAGTTTCTGAAACACTCAGACCAGCCCGTCTGGCACCAACAACCGTGACACGTTCAAAGTCACTTAAATCTTCTTTCTTCCCCATTCTGATGCTCGGTTTGAACTTCAGCAGATCGTCTTGACCGTGTCTACACGTCTAATGCATTGAGTTGCTGCCATGTGATTGGTCTGTTAGATATTTGCGTTAAAGAGCAGTTGAACAGGTGTAACTAACAAAGTGGACAGTGTGTGTAAGTCTTAATGCAAAGCCAGGTTAGACTAGCGCTCATTTTTACACAAAACAAATATTTCTGTGACTGGTCCATGCATTCAGGTCCAGTAATTTAGGAAGTGCCTGTGTGAAATACTAGATTTAGTGAACATTCTGTAGCATAAGGACCTCTATGTGATTTGTGTCCTCAATAAAGTTTTGAATTGAATTGAAGTGAATTGAATATATCTTTCCAAGCGGCATTTTTCATATGATACATTCTAAAAGAGTAAATTCAATAAAGGAACTTCGGTGGATGCAGCAGAATAATACAGCCAACATATACTTGATAATAAAAAGCAATGTAAGAATGTAAAGGCTACGCCTGAAAGGCAGGAATTACAGTTTCACAGTTATACAAAGGGTATTCAGAAATGTTTTTAAATGTCTCCAAACCAACACCGAACACTAAAAACCTTAATAAAAAGTCCTGTAACTAGGTTAGCAAGCATTTCATTTAATCAAATTCGATCTAATCGAATGGAGACACTTTGTTTTTTAACAAAGTTTTAGTTGTTTTACAAGACAAAAAAAAATGAATGGATAAATAAAACATGTTAAGAAATATTGCACATTATTTTAGTGCCTATGTTCCCTCTGGACTGAAGAACTACTCTGTTTCCAAACAGTAGTACTCCCCTTCAAACCACAAGACTCAAGAGCTCGGCCATGTTCACAAATTTACACCCTCACACGCACTCCCTCTCCCCACCGCCCGGCCAGACCCTGCCTCTTGGGGCCAAAATATGGGTGTGATCACTCGAAATGTTTGATGTATTTTGGAGTTTTCAGGGGGCAAACAGCTTCAAAAGTGGACTGATCATTTGCTCTTTTCGAAATAAATCAAAGAAACTTGTGAAGAGCGTCTAACAGGGCAGCACTCCTACCGGTCTCTCAACATGCCCCTTAGTACAGTATGATAAAGTCTGTAATCATTACCATTTCACAGTGCGCTGACAGCTGAGATGCTCCATGTGTAATCTGAAAGGATAAAAAAATAAATGGGTATGCGGTCCAGAAATATGTGGTTTAGATCTGTAGTACAAATGTGGGTCTATGTGTGTGTCTGTGTGTCTGTGTGTGTTATCAGAAGATTTTCCATCCATTCATTCATAGCTACTTTATCCTGGACAGGGGCCTATCCAGCAGTCATAGTGGGAGAATATTAAATTAAAGAAAATAGTTGGTTTTTTTTGTTTGTTTTTTTTTAGTTTGAAAGCGTGTACACAGTAATTGCTAAAGTATGTTGTTTTTATTTGGTGGGAAAAAAAGTTGATGCTGTACAACCAGAGATGATGTTAGATGAGGCATCTTAAATGAATATTTCTTTTTCTGATTTGTTTTTCCAGAATGTTGTTCAGAACTGTGTTAACGAACATAAGATATACTGTCCTCCATTAGCAATTTGAACAACCATGGCTATTACAGCCCATATGTGTTGGGATATCTGGCAGTCGTACCCTTGTCTGTCATATTTTGACATCATTTAAGTGACAGAAATTAGGAATTTGAATGAATTACATTTCAGTTTTTCTTCTTTATTTTTCTAATTTAAATGTTTACTTATTTACCTCCACCTATGTGGCCACTCCCATTTGTCTGTCCATCTGTTTGTCAGCAGCATTATATATAAAAAAAACAAAACAAAAAAAAAACATTGATCTGATTTCCAGAAAACTTTGTGGAGCAGATCCATGAAAAGTGGCAGAGCCTGGATTTTTTTTTTCACTTTGTTTTGTAACATTGGAGAGCCCCAGGCTAACTTAGAACTTGTTAACAGTGGCAGCAGTTAAATTAAAATAAATTAAAATAAACTAACCTGTGGCACCATCTGACAAAAAGGTGGAAAAAAGTTTATAATTTGTGGTTTAACAATATCGTGGTAATAGAAGAGTAGACTACGGCCTTGGCGGACGTCTTGTGCTTTCTGAGGGCCCTTCTAGTTTTAAATTGTTCACCTGTATTGCGTCCACATTGCGTTGTTTATTCTTACTCTGAGATCCAAAGTTTGATCACGTGACTGCTTGTGTTCCCTGCCCTACAGGCCTCTTCTAGTGATGTTGCCTCCTCCACACATCTGAGCACCTCAGGCCGGTGAGTACACTTGCATGTTATGATGCATGCAGCAACATGCAGCTTAGGAGTGAAGGACACACACACATGCACACACACATGCACACACATGCCTGGTAACCCTGAACAATCTGCTCTGCCTGTCAGTCATCTGCCAAGAGACACCAAACAGCAGTTAGAAGACAGCGACAGAGTGAAAGGTCGGTCCCTGTGTGCGCTGAGTTCACCCTCGCTGTGTGCATCCCACACAGACAGCCGTGTGTAAATATTGGCTTCGTTTGACATATCTAAAAATGATATTATTGTACAGTTTTATTCTGTCCTTCAAAATTGTGCCAGTAATAAATACCAGAGTGAGTTATTTGAGGATCCAGTTACTTTTTCCACTACACTACTGCAAATAAAATAGTTCAACATTCCCCAAATTGCAGAAACTCGTGAGTTTAAAACTGAGCAGCAGAACCGGCCTGAGACCATTTACAAGTCTGATAAAAAAAAAAAATGTGTGCTATTTATCTAAGTTACATCAACTTCTGCCTTAGAAAGTGTCTAAATGTTTTACAGAATGTTGTGACTATTTTGTTGAATTATGCCATCAAAAAAAAACCAAACAAACAAAAGAACTCATATATTTGTGTGAACCACAGCAGTCGTTGTTACACTGTTGCTCATTTGTCTTTATTCCGTCCAGACCCTTTGCTGGACATTTTCACACACTACTGTCATTTTACTTTGGGAAGAATGTAAGGCCTGTGCGATCCATGCCCTTGTGCTTTACCTCTATCTTTGTGCCCGATTTCAGACATTAGGCCTCAAGAGTGAGGGCATTTATAGGAAACAAGACAGCATGTCCTCTTTTTCTTGAAATTGCTTTTAAGATCTGATATTAGGGCTTTTAAGGATAGGGTAAATGTTGAGGGTTGGCTGTATTTATTTTTTATTTTTTTGGCTGCTTTATTCAGACACAGTCTATCATTAGTCTGAGACCAACTGAACACATGCATACTGGAAACCCTTGAATCTCAACTGTAATTACAGAGAAAAAATAAGCTTTGTTTCATTTTTCAACAGAAGGTAGATGAATTTTTAAACTTGGCTCACTTTAAAATGGTATTTGGAAATTTTCTAAGAGGCTTTCATGGTGTTTTACCATGTTTTTGGTTGCGTTTGTTTGCTTTATTCCTCTCTCTGAACCAAAATGTGTATTAGTGTCTTTCTTCCCCTCTGTGTCTCGGTTTCCTCCCTCTGTTTTCCTTCATCCCTCTCTCTTTGGCTCTATCTTTAATCTGCCTTTTGAGCTGCCTTTCCTCACTCTCCCTTTCCCATTGCATCTTTTATCTCTTTTTTTTTATCTCTCTTATCCTTGCCTCGCTGTCCCTCTCTGTCGTTCTTTTAAATCAACTTTACGGTTCACCCTCTCCTCGGCTCTCTCTCATACTCTTTCTATTTCTCTCCCTTTACAGTCTCTCTCTTTCTGCATCTCACCCATCTCTTTGCTGAGCTGCCAATTAGTGTGTAAAATGCAAAACCTCAAAAAGCCCTGCATGACTTGATATTAAGAAAAAAAAAACAGAAGCGGAAATCAGATGGATTTGGGTCATCAGTACACAACTCAGTCACAGCAATTGTTGTGTTTTTGTTTTTTTTTTTTGTTTGTTTTTTTTTTTTATCTTGGCATTAGTTTTGAAGCCTCAACTTTGTTTAAGAAGATTTTACATCAACCATCCAAAATGTTTGTGTGCAGTTTAGTCTCACAGATCATGGTATTATGGCAAACGGACCATTGCATTGTACCCGGGCATATTATTCTATACTTAGAATCAATGCATTTAAAATGAACAGCTAAAAAAAAAGGAAAAGAAAAAATCTGTTCTGCCCCACTTCAACTTCTTTACACTTAAAGTTAAAGGGCGTATTGGGGACATCTGGGATGGGATTAGCTTTTCAAAGGCCAGTGCAGTGTGTGACTCTGAGCTTAGCTTTTGATAAGCCACGCAGTGTACATGAGACTTTTTCTTTGTAAAACTGCTGTTTTCCCAACTGCTGCGTTAAACATATTCCTGGTATTTTATTCATCTGGTCCCTTTGCTCGACTGATTTAATCTTGAAGAAGCACCTGGGATGTCAGTGAGGAGGCCCGTGGTCACGGGGTCAAGTGATGGAGCAGTGGTCCAATATGAGCTCATTTCCTGCTATCATTGCCACTGCATGACCCGGGTGACCTACCGAGACTGGGTAATATGTCTGCGAGTGAATGTGTGATGACTTCCTCGGTTTGTCAGTTAAAGAATGGATGGGTATTTAATCGGGCTTAATCAGTAGCTTCGTAGCTTCTGTGGAACACATGTAGATATATAAAGTGAATCTATGTTGCTCCCTGAAGCATATAGGAGAGGTCAGTTAAGAAAAGGTAAGAAAAGTCAGAGAGGACTGAACATAGAAGAGCCAGCGTTCGAGCAATTTTCCTGACAAGCAATCTCTCGCACCCCTGTCTCTCTCCACACCTCGTTTCACACGGGTTTCAAACACTAAAAAGAAGCAGTGGAAGAGTAGAAGTCTGCTAAACATGTTGTTAAGGGGAGCCGAAATCGCTCCGTCTCTCGCAGTGAGCAGAGCAAGACTTAAACACTGCCAGGTCTGAGAGGTTTTACTTCTGCTGAAGCCGAACACACTCAAAATGATATATCCTCACACATCTAGAGCAGAAATTGTATTTTTATTTTTCATCACAATGGATTTACTAGACAAACGTCTCGGTGGAGGTTGGTGTTGGTGAGCAAAGTGCTACATTACCACTCTGTCAAGCTGAAATGCACATTTACTAAGGGATGTGGTGCTGTGAAAAATCAGTTCACATTTTGTCTGCCCTGCCAGAGGTTGTGTTGGTTCTCTACGAGTCATGTCCTCTCAATGTTTTATACTTGCCAGAAGGATGTGATGAACTGGAAAATAGATTTTCATTAGCAGCTGAAAGCCACATTTATGTAGTATTTGACTATTTCAAATTCTCAGTTATTATTTTCCTTTCAGATGTGATTGTTTTAGTTTGGCGTGTCTGAATGACTATATTCGTGCATGTTATCCTTTGTTAAAGGTCGTGTTAGCATAAAAGACAGTGTTAAGACACCATTATGTTCGGTGTGTGTCATAAAGGAGAAGTCCGACAAAAACAAATAATATTTTTAGATCTGTTAAAGCATAAGCAGACGCCTATATGACAACAAGCATGAAACAAAGAGAAGTCAGCTAACCATTTTAAAATGTCTTGTGATTAACGGATGTGCAGCCAATCGAGTTAATGGATCCAGTTATCAGTGGTTGTGTCAGGATCTCAGCAGGATAATGATGACTGCTCTGGTTTTGTGGAGCATATAATTCAATAAAGAGTCCATTACTTCCTGCCTGTTCGTCCCCAGCAGCCTCTGGTCCTACAACTGTGTTTCTCTTTCATGAAATATTCTCTTTGTATGTAGGCTTGTCACTTATTCCCTGTCATTTAAGAGCACTTAAAAATATGTATGAATAGACGCCTTGCCATTTAAATTTGACTGCAGCTGCAATCAAAATATCTTGAAATAGCAAAGTGTCTGAAGGTAGTTTTCTTTACTTTAAAGCCAATGTGATAAAGTTGGACAGATTTAGCTCACGGCCTTGAAACGCTTTCATCTAAAAGTAATCTTAATGTTTCTCTTTCATACAGCCTTCTCTCTCTGTTTGCACTTTCTCTTTCTCTGTCGGTGCTTACACGCAATTCTCAGTAACTCCATATTTGATTGACTTTTTCCTCTTCTTGTTTGTTCTGTATCCTCTCCACTCACATGTGCCCCACCCTGTGCGCATCCCCGCTGTAATATGCTTTACATTTCCCAATGGCCAGCAGTAGTGAGATTCAGAGAAGACATCCAGAGAGAGAGAGAGAGAGAGAGAGAGAGAGA
>JAPQRN010000021.1:1424626-1438535 GCA_037367275.1 Coranthus polyacanthus
ACACACACACACACACACACACACACACACACACACACACACACACACACACACACACACACACACACATACAAATATAATGTTCTTATTTGCCTCTTGCTAGATTCTGTTGTCTTTAAATAGACACTGGTGTCACCCTTACCCAGACATCACACACACACATAGACAGGCAGTGATGTCAGCCCTTCTCACTCTGTCTACACACACACACACACACACACACACACACACACACACACATACAGAGCCGATGATGTCAGATTCCCTCTCTCCCTCCTCCGACTACTCTGCCGTCCCATGCCATGACATCACCATCTAATACCATTTCACAAACACACACTGATCAAGTTTCCATTTCTGTTTCATGTTTTGGTGCGTCACATTTCGACGTCACAGAAGTGCTGGAAAACAGGGAACAGTAGCTTCCCCTGGAATCAGGAGAAGCTCTCTCAACTCGCTTCCTAGCCAGTGTTGCATCTTGCGCATGTATGCAGAATGAAAACGCTGTTGCATGCCGATAAATATCTGTGACTACTACTATTTGACTGTTTGACATGTTGAATGTATGTGGTTGTGCCCTTTCACACTGAAGCCATTTTGACAAAAAGACACATCCATGACTGAGACATACGCATACAGAAAAACTATCTCTTTCTTACACACACACACACACAAGGGCAATGACACAATCAAACACACTCAAAGCTCCTGTGCTCCCTCTTTGACACACATTGACGCTCATAATCACATGCGTGCACTTATATATATATATATTACTATATATATACTATATATCACGACAAAAGCACAGCACACTGACACTCAACACAGCGCACTCATGCACACGTCCTCCATAAGGTTCTTGAAATTGATGCACATAAAGGACTTTTTTTTCTTCTATTATTTTACGAGCATGTTGTCCTTGACACCTCTGGTGGCCTAAGTAGTGACATGATTTAAATCAGGCGGCTGCCGTTTCAGTCCAATCAGCTTTAAGGAATGAGTTGTTGGCTCAGCATTTAATCCAATCAGTTTTTAGAAATGAGTTGTTGCTGGCCAGAATCAATCAGGCCTGCCCACCTGGTAATCAAATCCAAAACAATGATTTACCGTATGGCCGTGAAATATATTCAGACCGTGTTCTGCCTCTGTGTTTTGTTCTCTGATTTCCTCCTCAGTCTTTCCTTTCTCTACCTTCTTGTCTCCCTGTCTAGAATTTCTCACTGTGCCTCTGTGTTTCTCTTCCCTCTCCGTTTCTCTCTGTTTTGTATTCATATACACGCGGACTCCACTCCTCTTTGGTCATTTCTATAACAACAATTTCCTTGACTTGTTTTGGAGACACCGATATGAAAGGCTGCTTTGGCAGATAAGTGCGGCGGAAAACAGTTCATCATTAACATGGAGGACAGTGTGTCAAGAGATCAGGGAACAATTTAGAAGACAAGTTCTGGATTTCATCCATGGTTAAAAACAGCAACAACAAACTATCGTTCTGATACAAATCATCGATGAGAAAAACAGTGGGCACATTATTTATTTAATTCCGTTCTATTTTTGAATGGTGTAACATTGTGAAATTGTGACTCTAAAAATAACCGATTCATCTTCATGTTAAAATTGGAAATGGCAGATTAATGCTGTCAGAAGACCCAAATGTGAGCATATATAAGTTATATCTAGTTTATGCACTGGAGACCAAATCAAAAGAGTGTGTGACTACATTAAGTGATCATCATCATAATAATTGCCATCACATATACAGTATAAGAATAAGAATAATGCATTTTATTTTATACGGTTCAGGGTGCTCAAAAACACCTTACAGAAGTTTTAAATAAATTAAAACAACCAACCAACAATAACCATATTAATCACACATATACCACACAATATTCATTATGTAGCACACATCATTAGTCATGCATGAATGATTTAATTAAAAGAAGCTGTGAGGAAGACTGATTTACAGTTGTGTTTAAGGAGAGACTTCCAGAGGGACAAAGCTCAATCATTCCAGGTTGGATGCGTTTTAAACAGTGTGTGATGTCATATTTATTTTTCTGTATTAATTCATGTCTTGTTGTGTGCTTCCATCACAGTGAAGCCCACGCACACAGCACACACAAACACTGTTTTTGCCCCTCGGATGAACGATTCGTTACCTTGCTTTCATTGGGCAAAGACAAAAATATAGCGATGCCCCTTGTATATCTACATCTCGTCCCCCAGTGGGAGCTACATGACATCACCGTGTGAGGTAAATTTTGTCCCCACTATGTGAGCGAGTATAGTGCACAAACACACACACACACACACACACACACACACTGTTTCAGTGCTGACCTCATGCATGGCTGATTCATGGCTTATTCCCCTGAGCCTATTTCTACAAGGACACGTCCACAGGGATGTTAACCGTATGTGCGTGCGTGCGTGCGTGCGAGCAAGTGTGTGTTCGATCATAAATGAAAGGGGGGGATGGTTGGCCCAGGTTTTACTGAAGCATCTGAAAGAGTTTCAATAATTCATATGTTCTGTATTTGCATCTCTCTCTTTCCTGCACACAGACACACACACATGAATATATATATATATGCTGACTGCAACACTGAAGTGCATTTAACATTAAACGTATGGTCACTGAGATGAATATGAGCTTCCACACACATGCACACAGATGTTAATGAGAAAAAAAAAAAAAATATATATATATATCTATATATATATCTATATATATATAGATATATATATAAAAATGTATGCTTTCAAATATGTAGCAGTACGCGCAACCGAGCATCCGAGCATATGCACACTCCAATGCACACAAACAAGCAGGCACTCCACAAACCAAGCATCATTCCTGTTGAGTGCCAAGGTTTTAAAACACCACACTTACACACACTCACACACACACAAGCACACACTTGACCTATGCTCTCCAGACCTGAATTCATCTTACGAGACACTTGCGTTGACAACCGTTTCAACCACTTCCTTCACTTACCAGGCGGTTGTGTAAAACATTTTCTCCATGCCATTCCTTCTTTATATCCCTCCCTTTCTATCACTCTTTTTTTTTTCTCCTCTCTCTGTCCCTCCTCCCACCTCTCTTCACGGTTTTCTATTTCTCAGGTGGTCTCTCTGAAGTTAAAGCAACCCTCCCTGTGTGTTTTTCGTGTGTTGCATTGTCATGAGATGTTGCTCGTCTAGCGTGCCAGACAGCTTGCATCGCATTTGTGACCTACTTTGGCTCGGAGTGTGTATTTTTTATGAGACTGGGGGATGCAGACGCTAACGGTGCAAACAGAGATGCATACATAAGAGCCCGCAATCACAAACGCACACATCTGTGATTATACAACCACTAAACAAACACATACAAACGCGCAGATGTTTTTAGCTGTAACAACATCCATTCACACACACCTCTATTTATTCATTTGCATACCTTATGTCACTAAGGATCTTGGATGGCAATGACACAAATACATGAAAGACTGGTCTCCAGACAGCACACACGCATGAAAACACTCCACACATACTTGAAAATGATCAAACTCCGAGATGTACATGTAAAGACGTGTATGACCCATATACATCTGCACAGATATGCACACTCCACCAAGGACAAAAACACCAAGAGTGCAAAAGCATCTCTTTAGCATGCAGGGATGGCTGAAGTCTGCTCTTTCTCTTTTTTGGGAGGTTTAAAAGGAAATGCTTAAGTATCATCACGCTTGAGTGGCATTTCCATAGCCAAAAGCTTATTTAATTCAGCCCCTAAGCTTTTTAAACAGAGTCCCCAATTAATTTTTAAATTACCGCTCTGACTTGTTGACTAGCTTCTGACACTTGAGAAATTATGTTAATTTCCACACCTCTTATTGCGTTGGAGTCGGCTCGCTCTTGCAGTGTTTTTAAAATGCTGCTCAGGATGTTAAATCAATGAAATGTCTTGTAAACCTTGTGGCTGTAGAACCAAACATGCTGATGGTTTACCGCAAAGAGAATGTGTTCAATTTCTAACTGCAAAGCACACGCACACATACGCACACACTGGCAACACTTGACTATTTACAAGTGCAAATGAGTATACACAGAAATGTTTGTTACTAGAATTGAAAGGACCCCTTATCTTAACTCTAATCACTGCAGCCTTGAGCCCTGAAATTAGAATGAGCCATGCTTTGCTTAAATCAAAATGATCTAAAGTAAAAACAAATAAGGCCTCTGTTTGTGCTCACAAACTTATATATAAAGTGTGAATGATCATAATAGAACTTAAAATCAGCGGCATCTGTATTTTACGTTATGACTTTGCCCGATACAGTTGTTCAGTCACTTAGATATATATTTTTTTAATTTTAACTTGTTCACGCGCACATATGCAAATGATTTCTAGCTTTTTTTAAAATAATGTGACAAAACAAAGAGTCACAGAAGATAACTGAAATGAACAAATAGTCTTCAAACGTCAAGGTTAAATCTGTTAATATAGTCATTGTTATCGTTGAAGTGAAGGTGAGCGTTCTGTGTACGCATGCGTGTATGAGTGAGAGATATGCGTCGGTGTTTTATGTACTAAGTCTGCAATTCATCTCCAACTTCTGCGTTGAAATTCATTTACGCTGTGTCTCTGAGAGCAGCCATTAGTCAGAGGTTAATTTTTATCCATCTTAGATCAAATTGCATGTGAGAAATACCTTGGCATTGTATTTCGAGAGAAAAGCTGGTGAATTTTAATGTAGCTTTTTTTTTTTTTTTTTTTTTTGGATCCAGCACAATTCTTTTAGTGCTGCTGCATCTTAGGGCATTTTCACACTGGCTTCTGGCCATTTTGTCGCACTGTGATGTGTCCTATTTTTTGTCGTAGTTTTAGAGTCTGCATCTGCTGAGTCATATTAATCATCACTCATTACACACTGGGTCTTTACAAGCTGCTATGGCTCGTCTTTTTTTTTTTTTTGTTTGAGATGGATGTGCTTGAGACATTGTCGATAGATCTTTATGGCAGAAAAATGAATGATAGCAGTGATTCATTGAGATGTTTAGGTCGGGCAAATGAGAAACTGACAGCTCATCGGAAGAATTAAAGACCCCCTTCTGTCTTATTATCCGACATAATAAAGAAACAACTCTGCATTGGATAATAATTCTGTGATTGCTGTTTCAGATACGTTGTACATAATTCATATTTTTAAACAATGTAGATTTTTCATACTCATACCAACCTTTTTACACTGTTTTCTGCCTTAACCTATTTCACTTTCTGATTCAATTCATTCATTGTTTTCACTTTAATAATGTTTTGTACTTCAAGATTTTTCAGCTTCTCCTTCAACTTTATTTCACTTTAAGAATGTTTTGTGATTTAAGCTATTTGAGCTAAATCCAGCCACCATTCACCAGTGTTCAAGGTGCGTTCGAGCAATTTAATTTAATATGGCTTTTCTACAAAAAAAAAAAAGTTTAATGACCTGGTTAAAAATCTTAGACATCTTTTTCAAAGTTTCTTTGTGCACTGGTGGCTTCTGGTTTCCACATCCCTCTTATAAAAGTCGCATGCACAATTGGCTCCAAAATTTCCATGGTCTTGCTGGTCCGCCCGCTGCTTAATTCAGATTTGTGGTGAACACAGAGAAACTTTCTCCCTTCAGCAGATACATGTGAGAAAACCTTGAAAGTGTCAAACTCTGCACAGACATCATCCTACACGGTGAACAGTCATGGATTTTAAATAATGGCTTCCTCTTTCTCTCGTTCTCTTTCCCATAGACTTAAAAGAGAAAGAGGAACCAGGATAAAACCCACACTTGACGCCGGCTCCACCAGTACCATCCTAGAGTCCACCCCCTTACCCCTCTTCAGCTCCAGGGCTCTCCAAGGGATCCTCGCCGGGTTCTCCAAAGGGTTCTCTGTGGTGTTCTGGAAAGCTCCATACGCCTCGGGGCCTCGGACCTTCATGCGTCTCCCAGCGGCAGAGTCCACCCACACCTCCACCCACCACACCACCACCACCACTGCCATGAGTGAACAGGAGTTCGGAGACGGGGCCATGGGTGTCACACTCACACTGCGCCTCCTCATGCACGGAAAGGTGAGGAACAAATAAACACCTTCCACTCCAATTAAACGACGGCCTTTGTATGATTAAGGGATCAGTGACTATACTCACGAAGACACTAATATTTCACTCTTATTCTGAATATGACAATATTCCAAATTTGAAACGGGTCGTGTAAACAGCATATTCTGTTTGGATATTATGAATTATGTCTCTTCTTAGATTAGATTAGATTAGATTAGATTAGATTAGATTAGATTAGATTAGATTAGATTAGATTAGATTCAATGCTATTCTCATTGCACAAGTACAATTGCAACAATACTAATAGTGCTGTTTGTGTTGTGATGGAACATTTTTTGATGAAGACATGTGGGATATGCTGATATTATTATGGTTTTTGGAGCATTCTATGTTAATCTTTTTTACAGTGCATTTGGAATATGTGTCTGAATTTGGCCTCTCGCTTGTTTGCGATCAGCTCTATGCATCGTAAACAAACCAACTCTCCAGCCTGGGTAGAGATACATCCCCCAAAAAGAAAATTTCACATTTCTGGTCAGACAGAGAAACGTTCATACTTTTAGACAATATGGAAGATATCAACAGGTTTTTGGATACAATCACAGACTTTTTCAAGAAGGCGATTGAGGGAATGTACAATGTAGTCCATGACCAGTGGAAAATAAAACAAAATTAAAAAAAAAATCCATTATTTAGAGTATGCATGTAAACAGGAATATTACTCAAATTTGCATTAAGCTTGTAAAGAGCATTGTAGGGATATTGTCTTTTTTGGAATAAGGGCAGAAAGTGGAATATTTTGAGCATTTAAACATAATCTTTGATTTTAGTGTCACATCCGCAGCATATATTTTAGTAAGGCACAAGCTCATGGCTGATGAGATGATGACAAAGTGTCCTGCTGTTTTGAAAAAGCTCAAGTTGATGAGAAAGACTGTGTTTGTCTCAATTTCTCTCTGTCTGTCATTAATAACAATCGTTATGTTTCCTGTTTGTGTTCTCCACAGGAAGTAGGAAGCATTATTGGCAAGGTGAGCATCAGTTTGTACTCTTTACTCGCTCAAAATAATCTCTGGAATGTACTTTGAATTTAGTGCACACAAAAAAATGTAAATGATCATACTATCATCATGAATAAAATGTTAACGCTTAATGCTTAACAAACTATAGTGCAAACTGTTGTGACATAATCTTCCTTCGTCTGTGCAGCACTGGAATATTTGCAATGGCATCAAAACAACCCTGTCACTGGAAAATCATTCCCAGAAGTATTATTTTTATAATGTATTTCTCTATTTGTATATCTGTGCCATCTTCGAACTCTAATTTTCTAAAATTGGTGTACTACTAAAGATTGCGTTCAGTGTAATTCTACAATAACGATGTAAAGTTGCCGTGAAACACGCATTAAATTTCTAGTCAAGCCATGTCATTCCAATCTGTACTCACTGAAAAGAAGCTGCTCTCCAGGGATGCGAGTCAATTTTACTGTGAACATGTTAAATAAACCCCTGTAGGATTTTTTTCCAAATATATCACAGCCGAATGAAGTGTGATAATGACCGCTGCCCTTCCAGCACATTCACTAACCCATGATTAGGGCTGATTTCCTTCAGTATATATATTTAGACTTTTCCCTCCTCATCACTTCGAGTGCGTAGTCAACTAGCTTGCAGTCTCTGACATAAAGATGGCATTAAAATTACATCACTGTTACAGTTTGAGTTGGGTCGTGTCAGTCTGTAGTCACGCCACAGGAGCCGCTCTCCAGGGTCTCTTCTTGCATTAAACAAGGCTGTCAGGCAGTACAGCAGAACTGATATTCACTAAGCCGTCCTATCTGTCTTTAAAAGGCTTGCAATAGGGACAGGTGTCAAAATAAGACAGTATTATAAGTCATATTATTACTGTTATTATTATTATTAATTATTATTGAGTCAAATAAAGTGATAGATAATTTTCTTTATCTTAAAACACGGGAATCATTTTCTCGAACACACCCGTTGTTTAGCAAAAGCTATGTCACATTTACAGTCATGGCAGCCGAGTGCAGCCACTGAGCAGTTCCACTGCTGAAGTTGCTCGAGGGCTTCCTGGTGGCTGTTGATTAGGAGACGGAAAACATGACTGATTCATTCAGCTCACCTGGATTTGGTCAGTTAGTCATTGGCACTTCACCTGTACACAACACTTACAAAATACTAAAACGTTTCAGAGAAGTGGAACCATAAAACTTACGTAAATGTTGATTATTGGTAGACTTTTTTTCTGTTTGTGTCTGTGTTCTCACTTGAAACTTTGCCTTGGATTGCATCCAGTATTGGTACTAACCAAAAGAAATTTTAGACAAATGGGTTGTTTTGGGAATGCACCTTCACACAGTTTCATCGGTTGTTAAGTGTTTAGGTCTCTTCTAAAAAAGAAATAGATTCTGCTGAAAGGAAACAGCTCGTATCACTACATCTAAGTGCAGGAAGTACCATAGATCAAGGTTCTGTATTTGAAGTTGGAAAACACAAGTAAATATGAAAGTACTAAAGTGTAATTTGGTGGTTGCACACACACAGTTTTATAAACCTAGTGCACATTTTGTAACATTTAAACTCTACTGTCTTTCATTCCTTTTTCACACGCAAACAATTTCTAGTGGATTGCAATCGACTCAGAATTGCACAAACACACTGTGAACTCATTACATGTTTGGTTCAGCTTTATGTCGCTTGTCTTTTCACAGAAAGGTGAAACAGTGAAGAGAATACGAGAAGAGGTGAGACCCCGCCACTCACTCCCGTCCATTTGCATCTTCTCCTCTCCCTCATGTCTTTCCTGTCTCCTATTAATCAGTTATAACCCTTCAAATGCAGCTCACATACATCCTGCTAATTACGGCTTAATCACAAAGTAACGCAATACTGTGCCAATCCATACTGAAACTAGGGAAAATAGCAGGCTTGAAAGCATTTTGTCTTATATGCAGAAGAAGCATGATAATCAGCCATATGCAAAATGATTATATATTCCCTTTTTTGCAGTAATTATACTGTACAGAAAACAATGCTGTAATGGGGACAATTACCACTAACTAGGAAAACAAAAACACACAAGTAGAAACCGACCTTTTTGTATTGAGATTCACCATCTTATCCACATATTCTTAAAGCGCAAGTTAAGTATCTGGATGTGTATTTTATATTTTCGGCCGCCTGTCACGATGTGAGCCGTGTTCACGTTTACATATTTAGCTGTCTTTTCTGTCAGCAGCCTGTAAAATGGTAGCACGACTCGGAGCTGCGGTTGTGGAGCCTCCCTGTGGAATAGCTGTCCTCTTTGTCTTCCCATCTTCCCGAGGAAACAGAGATGCATATAGAGAGGCCGGGAGAGAGACAAAAAAAAGTGAGAATAAGGTAGAGAGGCTCACAAAACAGTGGAATGCTGAGAGAGACACAGAGACGGTGAGAACAAGGAAAAGTGAGCACAATAGAAAGGAAGAAAAAGAGGCAGAACGGGGTTTTTACATAAATGACAGCATAACTCACAGTGTATGCCTGTTATGGCCTTTGTGAATTTCCTCCTTTTCCTCTTTTTCTATGATTCGAAATTCTTAGCAGCAGCTGTTCCGCCTCACCTGGTCCAGGCCTACACATTTGCAATGTATACGTTACTTTGCAGCTCTACAAAGGCACGGGCACATCAGTGACTCATTAATGTATGCAACACCTAACGTGAATATCAGAGAGCTTCTTTTAAATTTAAAGAGAGCAGAGATGTAGGGAGTCCCAGTGGGGAGCTAAAGCTAAGATTATCCTTGTCCAACACAGTGAAAGGAAAGCGAAGTTGGAGCTGAAACAGAGAAATTAATGAACGGAGAGCGTAAGCGAGCAAAAATGTGTGCGTATCTGTACATGGTGGTGCATTTATAATAAAATCGGTATTTTATGAAACATGAATCTGATCTTATGTTGCTAAATCCTTTCTGTTATGTTACAAGATAACTTCTGAATCCCTGCTACATCAGGCAGGCAAATAAAAGCCTCAGTGTCAGAACAGCAGCAGCTTAAAGTAGAGTGAAATTTGTGGAGAAAAAAACAATCAGACAGTATTATACGATGCGCAGAGGCTCAAAATAGGTCACAGAACTCCTTCCGGTGGGTTTTTACATGTAAACAATAAACTACTGTGTTTTAATGAGCATAAATTTACTCGATTTAGTTGGAAAAATGTTAAATAATAAGCCACAAATACATTCTGGGGGGAGAAATTATTTCAGAAACGTGTGTCCTTAGAGAAATGGTTTGAAGATGACTGCAAATGAATCAACACTTCACAGAGCGAGAAAGACAAGAAAGGGAGGGTAGAAGAGCGAGGGAAAGAGGACTGAGGCAGGAGTTGTGTTTCTATTCATCTGTCAAGGGAATTTTAAGTTAACTTGTGAAATATCGCCAAAAATAAAATGTGAATTAAGCCAAGTTTAGGCAAATCATTTTCCCTTTTGAATAAAAGTCAAAAGAAGAGTGGAGGGAGCAGTAATAAATATGTTCTGTGCTTTCAAAACAAAGAAATATGTGAGCAATTCAACATGGTCATGTTTCAAAAGCTGTGAATTCTGACATTTGTGAATTTGAATCTTTTTGACTGGATTTAACGACACCCACACAATACCAAATATACACACTGTCGTCAGCATCGTAACTCACTCCTAACCCGCTGAAGAACTAAAAAAACTAAAACCAAACCAAAAAAATCTTAAAAAAACAAACAACCAACTAGAAACGCAAAAAAAACAAACATTTTTGGACCTCAATACAGAGATTTCAAAAGCAGGAGCACAATATTGCGAGAAAAAAACCCCCAAAAAACAAAAAGACAGAGAGGAGACAGATGAAGAGGAAAAGAAATTTGTTTTTGTCCCAAAATATCTGTCTGACGACATAACTCACGGAACAGGAAGCATGAATATTTAAATGGATATTTGCCTCTCAAGGACAAACCACCACACTGGATATACAGTTACACTGGATTTATAAACTACCTTTTTCCTCTCATTACTCTTCTTTATTCCTCAGACCTCTCACTCACGGCCTCTCTCATTGCCTATGCACTCCGACAGATCAAACAAACACACACACACTTCGCTTTCTCCAACAAACGGCATATGAAATCCAGTGTTTCAAGGCTGCTTGTTTGCACAATGCCAGAGTTTTTTGAAGAGGCTTTGTGCGACAGAATCAGAATATGAACGCACGCACGCACGCGCTAATGCTCACACACAAGAGAGGACGACGCAGGAAGTGTTTTTCATCAGGTCAATAAAAGCGCTGATGTCAGGTTGTAGCTCTTCGTAATAGCCTTGGACACACACACACGCAGACATCCCGTGACTTCCCACAGTAACACACATGGTATCGCTCCCTCTCTCCGTCCCTTACACGTAACACACACACACACACACAGGCAGCATGACTCCCTAATAAAGCAGAACAGAGCAGAGTAATCCAGTTGAATGACATGGCTGTTCATCCTTCCCTGCTCTAAATGAAGAGTAATGAAGACAACCACCCCACGCTGAAACAGCAAGGCAACATACTGCTTCACTTCTCCCCATTAGGAGAAGGAAGGAGGGGGAGAAAAGGACAGGAAATACTTGACAACAGAAAGGAGCATATGCGAGTGAATGAAACTGACCGCATGTTTTTTTTTTTTGTTTTGTTTTTTTAACCTAAATTATCATCAGTGTGTGACACTGTCAGATATTCAGGCAATGGTTTTACTTTAGTTATTTTCATTGCAGCATATATGGTCGATCCAAACCAACAGCATCAGAGTTTGTAGGAGCTAACCTTAAAGGTCCAATATGCAAGATTTGTGCGTGTGCTTGTGTACTTATGTGAAGTTTGCGTTGGAGTCCGTGGCTCCGTTCAGACCTGGGATTAACATGAGTCCAAGTGGACAGCTCTAAAGCAATAATGTGTGAACACACTCAGGATGCACTGTGGACACACTGAGATCAGATCACTCAGTCTGCATTCAGAGGTGGTCTGGGACGCATATGTCCACATTCTTTTAGAAGGACTGCCGACTCAGCTGCGTCATACTGAAGTGTTTTTGAGATGCATGAAAGTGTTTGAAAGGCCACAAACATATATTACTAGTGCTTCATAATGTGTAGCGCTGCCTCAGTGCACCGGGATGACACTCTCTCTCTGTCAGGAAAGAAAATATCCACAGTTCACATAATCCAGTAGAAATTCAAAAACATATTTTAAGCGCTTGAACATTAAATTATCACCAAAGCGGATGTCATGCAAGAACCAGTAGAATAAACAGAATGGCCAAAGTTGTCATATCGATAGATGACATATATTAAAGTGTACTGATGCACAACATCACCTCATGCAGTGAGTAACAGCCATGAAAACATTCCACTTTAAAAGCTGCCAGGTGTTTTGGAGCCCCACACGGAAATAAATGTCATTTCAACATTAGAAAGGCAGTCTGTCGAACTTAGAATGAAAGCTCGCACCACCTTTCAGGCTATAGATGAGCTTCTTTATTTCCATACCAGGCGGGAAGTGAGATCCGATCATCACAAGCGATCACTCGAGACTCATGCGGGGATACGTTTTAATGGAGTGTGAACAGACCCGCTTAAAGCTACAGCCACTTGTGATCAGATCACTCAGGACGCACGTTAATACCAGGGCCTCTGTTGTGCTGGGAGCTGGTCATGTTTTGATGTACTGAAGCTAACGGTATATCTAGTGTTGAACACCCGTAGAGCTGCAGAGGAACAGAAGAGAAACACTGGACAACACGAGAGCAAGCGTAAGGATTTATGTGGAGAAAAACAGCCCATACATAGAAGTCAGTGTAAAGGCTGTTGTCACGGATGTTGGCACTAGCAACAATTTACTAGCTCAGTAATGTCGTTAGCGAATGTCAGAAAACAATCTCACATCACAAAACAGACCCCAACACAAAGTAAGTGCACAAGCATCTGCAAATCTTTACATTTGTCTGTTTAATCAACTCTGATAACCATATTGTGACATATTGTATTTGAGTATCAGTCAGATTTTGTTGGATTCTTTCAAACCACTGCAACCAGGTGCACAAGCTTTTAGAGCTGCTGCACCCAGGGTGACACTGATAAATATACTTTAATCTACACTCAGATGGCAATTTATTCATACACCAAGCTTAAAGGTTGCTGTCTAATAAAACAGCCCTTCAATAAACCCTGCTTTCGATAATACTATTTAGTTTTTATATCATCAGTTTCAGACAGGTGCTGGTATCTTACAGTTTGTTATTGAATTGTTTTATGGTTTACTGAGAGGTTTTACTATTTAGTCTTTATTTATTTGTTTAGAATTAATTAATCCACCTCTCTTACCCAACAATCTTGTCACTCTTGGCCCAAAACTGTAGATTTTGCTGCTGGGTTGGAGGGAGGAGAGAAGGAGGTTGAAATGTTGAGGGTAATTGAAAGGACTGGGGTTAAATATGAGGATCATGGGAAGGACAGAAGGGATATGGGATATAATTGATGGAGTGACTGTAAGACACCGAGATAGATGGGTTGTTAGAGGAGGACGTAATCGATAAATTAATGATAATGAGGTTGATTAGATGAAAGGTTAAAAGGGGGGTTAAAAGAGAAAACAAATAATGGAAAAGCATGTGCTATATGTGAGAGATGGGAGCATCTGGGGGATGAATGAATGAAGGAAAAGATGGAATAAAAAGATAGATAGATAGATAGATAGATAGATAGATAGATAGATAGATAGATAGATAGATAGATAGATAGATAGATAG
>JAPQRN010000021.1:1457609-1481007 GCA_037367275.1 Coranthus polyacanthus
GTGTGTGTGTGTGTGCGCAACACTGTTTTTCCAACACAAGGCCTCGGGAGTAACAGTAACACTAGCTAATGGAGGTTCCATGGGACTGAGAGGAGGGAGTGACAGGTAGAGACTGAATAAGACAGGGACAGACTGAGGGAGGAATAAAGAAGGTGAAAACTGCTCTCTGTTTGTTTCTTCAAACATGTGATCAAAGAGTGGATAGTTGGCATTAGCAGCTTGTTTAGAAAAAGACTTGTAGTGTAGATAATGTCATTAATGAAGTGGTTTCGTGAAAGTGAATCGATTTGAGTTTTAAATTCTCCATTATTGTCCTTCTTGATTGTGGTCTAAGCTACTACAAGTTTTACCTGAAGTGAGACTGTTATTTTCAGTCAAAATAGCAGCTTGAATAAATCACACCGCGCAGCACAGCTTTCAGTGACATTATGTCACCAAAATTCACCAATATTTGACTTTGACCTGTCACACTCATGTCAATTTTTGCATATTTGAATTTCATGAGTAAAATATCTCGACTCCCTCGTCTGAGCAGAATCTGACTTAAACCATTTCACAGATGGAGTCACCAGCTTAGAATATAAGGCTGCATTATCTTACATCCATCTTATATATTCAGATCCTAATGTAGTCCATAACATCCTAGTATGCTGCTGGGTAATGCTTCACAAAATGCTTTAGATTTTTTTTTTTTTTTTGCTTTAGCTTGTGCATACTGTAGCTTGTACAACCTCATAGTGCCTTTGGTCAGGAAGACATCTTAGCTTTAAAAGGATCAGCTTAGAGATTAGAAGTTGATCTTTTTTATCTTTCAGCTAAAACAGTATAGGAAGGAGTCTTTTGTGTCCAGTTTTGTAAAGGCAAGACGTTTTGTGAGAATAAAACAGCCACTCTGTTAAAGTGTCAGTGTGACCCCCTCAGGACCTCCGATGTGGCAGCCACAAATCACAAACTTGCCCGAAATGGTTGAAATCGCATTCAAGTTATGAAATTCTTTTGTGGAGAAGTAAAAAGAGAAGCAGACAGATATTAATAAAGAAAGGAAAAGGAACAAAGGGGAAGGTAGGAGCATAGTAAATAATAAATGTGGGAGGGAAAAAAAAGGGGGTAAAAAGTACAGGAAAGGAGCAGAAGTAGTGAGGGAAGGAAAAAGGATGCGGAATTAAATGAAGAGAATAGTGCGGGCGGGAACAACGAGGGGGTGCAGAGTTAAGTGGCTGTGAGGGGCGATTAATGCTTTTATTCATTATTTAGACTGCAGTCATGTGGAGGGAAAGTGGAGATGGAGGGAGTAATGGAAAAAGACAGAGAGATATGAGGGCAGCAGGAAGAGGATTTGTCTGTTTTCATGTAGTTTGTGGTAGAGTCACTCAGTGCTTTCTGTTGACACGTTCATCTGCAGTTGTCACAGAGCCATTTCTGGGGTTTAAAATTAATCTTTATTACAAGATAGCTCCAGGATTTCTCGTTGATATTATCGGCTGGAAATTAGTTGTGATGACACATTTGAATGCTGGCAGACATTAAGTCCATTTGAGTGAATGAAAAAAGTACCAAAAAAAAATAAGTACGATCATTTCAGAAAGGGTAAATACAAGTACACAAGTAAATAAATATATAGATTAGTATTTGAGAAAGTAAATGAGCTGTAAGGGAGCAAATATTATGAAAAAAAACATCAACAAAATATAATCTTTTTTTCTAATGCTCCTTTTTCTTAATCTTTTATAATCCACTGTCAAAAAAAAAGGCTAAATAATAAAGGTTTTCGTGACAATAAAGTTGTAAAGGTGCCACGACATGACTGAAGCCCCCCAGTTGTTGTTTGTTGCTCTGCACATCTTCCCGATCCACGCTAAATAAAGAACCTGGTGAATATTCATGAGACTCTCGGATTGTTAATTTATAATATATTAATAACGTTTGAGTTTGAGGGGGTCATTATCGTGCTAGATGTTGGCTCCACCAACCGTCATTAATACCGAATTACAGGCATTCTTGAAGGCCGAGTAGATCAATTATAACATCTTGGAGACACAACAGCACACATTAACATGTGTAACCTAAAGGGTTAAATAATAAAACATTTTCAGCAATTTGTTTTTGATATTCATCTGTGAGTTTTTCGGGCTTAAATAGAACTTACACAATTGTATATGACAAGTAGTTTAAAGGTGCTGGAGCTGAATCTTTTTTGAATATATTGCTGTTTTGTGTCAAGGATATGCATGGACCATTCGTTTCATGCCATGCAATGTAAACTTCCAAGGTGCCACCATTTGCAGATCAAGAACAGACATGAGAATTACAAGGAGGCCAAGCACACCCAGTTCGATTACTCTTGTAGCACCTCTAAGAAGTGTGTGCCCCCCCCCCTATTCTGCAAACAGCCATCTCTTTGTATCCCCGAGTTAGTATCAGGAGTCAAAAGTTCAGCAGCTGTGGCAATGCAGTCTGCGGCAAGGATAACAAGTCTGAAATCTGTTATATAAGGTGCGATGGTGAACCTCAGGGAGACACACAAATGTGGCCTCGCATGCACAAACGGACTCTCTCGTGAATATACTCTTTTGCAGACGTACACACCATCTTTGTCCCCGACTCTACGCGCACACAAAGCCTTGTCCCCATCCTCTTATCCTTCCTCATGCATTGCCTATGGAAGCGTTCATTCTCTTTGAAGTTCAGTTTGGGATTTGGAAAAGGCTTCTATAAACTCCTTAAATCATGATCTTCTGGAGATAAACACAGACGCTTTACCAAGGCGAGAAGTCACAGGAGAATCAGCCATGCGTTGCAGACAACACAGTGAAAGTCATTTTACAGTGGGGCTTTCAGCAACTCATCTAGCGTCTCTGTGTTAGGGAGCATGGGGAATCCTGATTGTGTTATAAAAAGATGTTCAGTTTAAAGATCAGGCGCAACAAAACTGACTTGTAGGCTTTTGTCTTCAAAGTAATTGTCATCAAATTATGTACCTTAGATGCTTGAATATCTCTGAATCTATATTAAAACCAACAGGTATGAAAGCATCATCTGCGGCTTTAAAATGTCACATAGAAATGGACTTTATTAACATTCTTATCCCTTCTTTTTTTCTCTCTCTCTCAGACATACGCAGTACAGAGCCACTATGGCATTCCACATTCAGAGGTAAGAAATGATTGGCAGCTTTCATATTTCTATGATATTGTCTGTTTCAGCATTACGATATTGGGTATTCATTGTTTATTGTTACTGTCGCCTTTCTCTGTGTGTCTCTCAGTTAGCAAAGCTCCACCAGTTGTCGATGCAGCAACAGGGCCTGGCCCCGATCAGCCAATCAGCAACACAAGTGCTGTCAGGTATGTGCACGCGCACGCACACGCGCACGCACACACACACACACACACACACAAACACACAGACACACACACTGTCACCTCCATACTCAGCTTGCCAGTCACTCACCACCTGCCCTGCCATAGGCAACACCATATCTCCTGTCCAATAACTCTCATCGCCTCACCATCCTATCATGTCTTTGTCTCTGCTGTCAGTTCACTACCATCTTCTCTTGAGACTTCCATTAGTCTCCTCACTCAATGGACACAAGCATCACCTGATTCTGTGCACATGTGTGTGGGTGTGTGTGTGTGTGTGTGTGTGTGTGTGTGTGTGCATCCGGCTAAACATGCGTAGTGTATGCCGTAACACATTTCAAAAAGCAGTTTGTAAAATGGGGCCAAAACCTCCCAGGGGTTCTTGAATGTGTTTCAGATATTTCCCTTGAAAATATGAATTTCATGTAATAAATGCAAAGTAATAATGCTAATCTGAGCCTAATCAGTTTTAGTGTTAATAACCACTTCACCTTCACCGAGGTATCAACATAAATCCTACCTGCATCTGACCTACCCTTTCATTTTTCTTCATGTTTTCAATTTGGAAATGTTAATGTTATCATATATTTAAAAATAATTAGCAGATTTTTAAATATTAACGCAGTTTTGCTTACTTCCTGTGCCAACTGACCTGTGACCAGTGTTGAACAGCATTACTTTCAGGTTATGCAAAGGTGTGGGTGTGTTTATTCGTGTTTTAGAACAAGAACAGCCGTTAAACACTCGTTAAACAGAAAATTAAGTTTTATTTGTCTGATTCAGTCCTTTGTTCTCTTTCCATCTGTCATCATCACTCTCTCTCTCTCTCTGCTTGAGGTTAAACTGCAGTATGTGAACAGTCGACGGTCTACATCAAATTTACGTGATTCCACCTTCATACAAATAAATATGCATTATTATTTGACACTGGAGTGTTTTTAGGACCTTAAAACTCATCACTTTGTACATATGAGTTTTGCTTTGTATCATATTTGACACATCCGGATTTTATGGTAAATTATCGTTCACAACATGTTATGTTTAAACAACTATAAACATTATTTACTATATACTCTTTCCTTATAATTTTCTTCAAGTCATTTCAAAATTAAAAAGGCCATTTCTTCCCTGCTTCTAGGGAACATAAACCTATAATTAGTTTGTTCAAAAGACAAAACAAGAACTGTAAGTTATATCGGATACATCCGCTATATTTGGATCATAACCTGTTTATGCATTTTTGTCAATTACTACAACCTTCAACTGGTGAGACTTTTTAGTCTTTAAGACTTATCTGATGAATTGCTACTATTGAATTTAGTGTTTGTTGTAATATATATACATGTATATGTATATACATATATATATATATATATATACATGTATATATATATACATGTATATATATTTCGTACATTTTTTTCATAATGTAAAAGGTATTTTATGACTATGTTTTATCCTGACCAGATTGTAAGAAGGATATCTAGCACAAGGACATATTAAGAAACATTCTGTCTAGACTTACACACCGTACAGCTGTATAGCATACACACACACACATACGCACGTACATCATTGTTCCTGTCACTTGTGGGGATATTATGGAGACTTAAGTTTGAAATCATTTCCTGGTGGCTTCCCCTAACCTTTTCCCTAGTCTGCCCTTCAAGGTGTAATGTTTTACGTAATGCGGTACAGCATTCTGGTCTTCGTCAACAACGTGAGCAGCCTCCCGGTGTTGGGACCCCACAAATGTAGGAACAGCTCCAAACGGTTCCTCTAACACTCGACTCAGTTTAAATGAAAAGAAAAGTTTTACTCATAATCTCTATTTCCATTTTTGCAAAAAAAAAAAAAAAAGTGTGTCATTTCTTTGAGTTTCATCATTCTCAGCATCAAAAAACACTGAACACTCCGTGCTGCATAAATGTACTAATCCAACGTGCTGAGAATTTATCAAGTATCTTTTAAAACCATCTCCTTCTATTCATCCTCATGTCAATTTAGATCTAATTTCTTCTAAAACCTTTGTAAACATTTTGTTGTAAACTTTACAAGGTGAAGCATGTTGAATAATCACACTTTTAGTGAATAGCTCTGAACTATAAAACCTGTGTGATATCTTTGACTTGACTTTGTGGTTTTTTATTCACACTCACAATAACTGCTCATTTAACAAGAAGCGAAAATATAAAGCTACCTTTCCTAAGTGGAGGATTTTTATTCATTAAAATATGAAACATGTTCTCATTGTCTCGTAGATCTATATGTTGCTAATTAATTATTTATGCTTATTGATGGACCGTCTGTTAGCGATGCGTACGGAGGACTTCTTATGTTACTGCCTCCTCTTTAGAAAGGTCAGAGGTCAAAGTAAGCGGCCATGAAGCTGACAGGGACTCGGCGTCTGGTTCAAAGACCCTTCGGGAGAAAATGTACTGTCACTGACTGTTTATTTCTCGTGGTTCTCAGTTCTTGTTACGCAAACACAAGAAACTGAACAGTCTCGTTTCATGAAGCGCGCTCACTAATTACTTCAATTTGTAAGTCAAATGCGAAATCTCCTCATAAATTAGCCGTTAGCATTAAAAAAAAAGCTTTGCTCGGCACTTATTTCTGCAATTCGTCTCATGACTTATTGACATTATGACAATATTGTGTGGAAGAAAACCAAAAGGCCCTTAAACACTTTCAATGTCCTTTCACTGGACAGTTAATCATTTTTAATTACCAACCAAGTGTGACTTCTGAGGGTTTTTGTAAATGCAAATAGGCGACACGCAACATATCGCTTGTGTTAGTCAGTCACGCTCACAGTTTGTAAATGTTAACCCCCGCTGTTAAAAAGACATGGCCGCTCTGTCATGTCATTTTTCACACGAATATTAGACACACATGCGCGGTGGAGAGCGAAAGAAGAGCAAATTATCATGCGGGGATATGGATGGCTGATTATTCCATTATGTCTCAGGTATAAAACTCATCAGTCGTGCAGTGCAAATTCATAGACACACACTTTCCCGGAGCGCGCACAAACACACACACACACAAGCACAATACTCGGTCACCAGCACACGTTCACACGTTCAAGTAGGAACGCTGCTGATGCAGAGAAACAAAGAAAGAAGAAAATCATTTTTATCTCTATGTCGAAAGTTACCCAAGAACACCTGAACTACAAAAGGAGCATCAAAACCCACAATCCTGATTCCAGTGTAATATATTCCAAATGGATTTCAAAGTTTAGCTTAAGAAGATATCAGACTTGAGCTGTTTGAGTTGCATAAACCTCTCTTGTTGCAGTTTCGTGTAGGTTTGTTCCCGTTGTTTTGTCTTGGCATCTAATTCATCGTGACATCCAGCACAGCTCAGCAAGGAAGCTCCATCTGTGAAAAGCATAAAGAGCGAATTTCATACTAAAAAGACTGATTTTGGAAGATATCAGTGTACATATGGCAGAGGAGTTTATTGTTAAAAAAAATGAGCTTGGTCTGCAGTCTCACTGAAAGTTTCACAATGTACTGCTTTTTAATAAGTCACATGCACAAATAATATCCTGGTATCCATTTATTATGTAACAGCATCTTTTTTTTTGACTTTTTCTCTTCAACCTTTCAGGTGCATGGATTTCCAACTTATCAACAGCGACATACGTTTTCAAAATCTTAAAGATAATGAGGTCTCGACTGATGGTTTATTTTATGGTTTATTTATCATCAGTGTAGTTTGTTATACCAGCTAAACTCCAGTCTCTTAAAATATTAATAAACATATAAAGATACCCTGTACACACATCAACTGGTGCTATAGTTTTCTCCCCGTTTCACCTTTTTTTACTGTTTATGTTTTTCCACGCAGTCCTTCCAAACCAGAGAGATTATTATACGCAATGTAAAATAAAATGTGCAAATCATATATAAATTGAGCTCATGAACTACAGTATGTATTGTGATCTTCACAGATGAATTCCACTTGCCACTGTCACAAGTGGTGTGTCTGTTGATGTTAGATTGCAGGATTACTTTTTATTGTGTTTTGATTTATAATGACTATAAGTGCAGTGAATCGCGCGACGTCTTACATAATTTACCACTGTTTCTCTTTCTCTGTTTCGTAGGAGGGGTAGAAGCCAACTCTCAGACCACATCTCAGGAGCTCCTCATTCCAAACGATGTGAGTAAAAGAGGAGAAAAAAAATTCAAAATGCAAATCTCATTAGTGTCATGTAGCAACAGATGCAGGGCGCTTTCGCCGCTGTTGATTCTCCGTGATGGTGTTGCACCGACGTGAAAACAAACAGCAACACGTGCAGACACCAACACAAAAAACCTCCAATTCTTGTTCTTCTTCAGCTTTCCCATTTTCCAAACTGGGAAAGCTGCCACTACTTTACTGGTTTTCTATTTTTGTAGAAAAAGGAAAGTTCTGAATTATCTAAAATGTTGAAAATGCGAAGTGATTCTTATGATATTACTATATTAATAACAGCATAACATTTGACATCTGTCTTTAACCAGTCAAACCTCATTCTGTCTTCTATGTCCTCTGATTTTGTTTTTTATTTGTTTGTGAATTTTTCAATTATTTTGTTGAAATCACACAATACAAAAAGTTATTTATTAAAAACCGTTTTAAAAATATAGAGCTACACCAGCTGTATCTATATATGGTGCCTGACAATCATTTTTGACTGTATATTATCACAAAAGCGTGGACACATATGTTAGAAATATATAGGAAACTTTCCCTCTGCTCCTTTTTCAAAATAAGCTGGACTGAAAAACAGCAAATGACACACTGGCGTGACTGTGACTTATCACATTGAGTGGAAATGAAGCACGACGCGGCCAGTATTTTTCTTCAGGCAGCGAAGCAGACAGTTAACAGTTCAGTGTCACGATCAAGGACATATGACATGTGATGGACATGTTGACTGTTGGGAGGTCAGAGCAGTGTCCTTTTGTTTAGGAGACAGTCTCAAACCACTTGGCCACCCTGTCTCTTCCTCACAGTCCATCTCCCTCCATCTCTCCCTCCGTCCATCCATCACAGGCAGTTATTCATTCCGTCAGTGTTCAGCTGTTTAGTGCTTCCACACTTGTATTAGTGTTTTTACACACAACGCAGCTCCCTTTAAATCTCTGATTGAGCATCAGAGGAATTAAGCTGTTTACATGATACCACTCCTCGCCTAAACGTTTTAATGTGTAGTTTCTTTGGGCGTTTTGACTTAAATGACTTTTAAAAATATCCCAAACATTTGGTTTGGTTTGTTTTAGCAAGTCGCGATAATGGTGCATAAAATCCAGGTGAAAAACGAATATCAGCACTGAAAATGCAAGCTGTTGCACAGTTGATTTGCAAAGAGAAAGTAGCACGGGCCAAGACATTTATGTTGGCATCTAATTACAGCACTGACTCATTCTTGGAAGGCTCAGCATAAGAAGATGAATTAAAGCTTGGACTGAAGCTCATACTTGTGTTCTTCAATGGTTTGAAGAACCGAAAAGGCAACAAGTAAACATGCCCAGTTAAATCAACTTAAATATCTCATCTGGCAACATGGCAGGTTATTAAAGCTGTATCTATTGAAAAAAAATATTTATAAATATTTGAACAACAAATGAGTCTACCAAGTTTATGTAACTAAAACTACGAAGAAATAATAACTAGAAGGGAAGTCCTCTCATTCCACAATATTATTAAACTGCAAACAAACCACAAATTATGATGTTATTATGTTTTATCCCTTTTTTGTCACTTGGCTGAGATGTCTGTATTATGTCGTCTGAAATGAATGCGTTTCATTTTCCTTTCTTACATTATGAATGAAAATTGTTTTCGTAGCACTACATCACGTCACTTTTGAGCCATGTTGCGCGTCAAAGGGTTAATGGATCTGCACCATTAACTTTAGGGCTTCATCCTTGGCCCGTGTCCTACCCTTCTTCCAAGGCTCATGAGAATCTGTGTGTTTCAGAGGAGCCAGCTCTACACGGCTAAAAATACACATCTAGTATATTTCTGACAGAATATGTGTCAAGATGCACAGAGCAGATGAGATGGACAGGAAGTCAGACGTACGGCATCCTGTCACTTTTCAAAATAAAACACCCTCTGCAGATTCCTGATCATATGGGATCAATAAGGATCACAGTGTTGAGAAAGTAGAGTAAATATTTGATCCATATTGTTCATAACTAGACTTAACTGTATTAACTTTGTCTGTAGGCTGCAACTCTGCAACATAGAAAACAACAATAAAGACACGTTAAAACAAACAGAAAAACAAGGATCAATGAAAATAACTGTATCAGGAAGTCAACAAAACCAGAGGATGGAGCAACATTGTCAGAAATTCCCTACCCTGTCTCCCAGAAGTGACTTTTTATATATGAACGTGACTAAACTCTAAGCCGTTATGTTTCCTTAAAAACATATACAACGGCATTATGGTTTACAGTTCTGTGGTATTATCATAAAAGATCACAACAAAACTAGCAATGTAGTAGGTTTGCGCTGTTAACTGGAGTATTTTGAAAGTGAGCGAGTCTGACCCCAAAAGTAAACATATTTCATCCTCCAACATATGATCTTATTCAGTATCTTCTGGTCGCGTCTGCATTATTAAACTTCTTACGCTCATGTTTATTTGCAAGTTTTTTTGTCGTTTTCTGCGAGAGTAAATTGAACGTTCTGTTTTAGTTTGATTTAGTATTTAATTGAAAAAGCAATTGGAAATGAGGAATAATTATTAGGTGCAGCTCCGATGTGTCTATAAATATATTCAGTAATGCCTACAGACCTGCTCGTCCTGACAGGGAGCAGCACACTGCCTTCGTTCTTCTTCTTACAAAGTTACCACTTCTTCCTGTTATACAGACTGCTGACAGCAACAACAAAGTGAATATGAGCGTTGGCACAGCAGGTATCATGACAGTTTAATGAAAAAACACCAAACAGAGATTTAGACTTGGTTCGCTGAGGATCTACAAATATGTGGTGTACGACGGGGAAAAAAGCGAGAGGGGAACGCGAGTGTACAGAGTGTGTGTGTTTTTCCCATTAAATATGAGAGGCTATATATTCCCCTTTCTGCCTCACTTGACTTCTCTTTGCCTCTCTCCATCCATCCATCAGCGAGTGTTAGTCAGTCATTCAGTCTGTCAGGAACTGGTTGCTTAGAGCTTCTTTCCTACAGTCAAAACACTGTGGGTTAAAGGCAGCAGCCAGCTCGGAGTCACCAGCTCTGTCTGCGGAAGGAAAAACACCCACATGCATGATAAGTATTTCTTTGAGGACTGTGTACCGGCTACAGTCAAGCCTAAAAGTCAAGCGCATGAGCTGCCTTAACTACTCATGTGTGACTTAAATACTTGCTGTTATTACCTCTGCCTATATTTTCATTACTTTTTTTTATGAAACTAGTTCTTATGAAACTTTGTGGAAGCGTTTAAGGCATTATATTTTAGAGCAGATCCAACAAAAGCGAACTCATCCTGGAATTTTCTTTGAACTTTTTCTAGTCTAGTCCTATCTTCACTTTTTTTTTTTTTTACAGAAAGGTCTGGCTGAACCCATTATCATTCTGGAATGGGGGGGGGGGACTCTTTGGCTAGATTGTATTTCTTTAAACCAATCACACTAAACCCAAGATGCAGCAACGGTTCCTTTGCAAAGAGTGTCGGAGGGAACTTGTTTTGGTGGAACAGCAGATGGGGAGGTGAGCCCTGGCATTAAAGTGGCTAAATCCCCACAAAAGAAAACACCACAAAGAACCAAGCAGGCCTACCTTATTGCATGATCCAAATCTTTGTGAGTTATAGCTCACATTGCGAGATAGAGCATTTGACTGAAGTACTGTGCGGCCTTAGCAGAGTTCTGCGCTCTCTGGTTGCTCTTCTAGTTACTCTTCTAGTTACTGTATCTGCTAATGGGAGAGACGTGTGCATTTTCTGATGAACCGTCACTCGTACTCGAGGGACACTAACTTGTTTTGAGAGCATCTGAATCTAAACGTTTAAACTGTTGAAGCTGTGAATGCAGTTTAAATCACAAACAAGGCCAAGAGTCCGCTCTTGTTCTCGTTCCATAAGATTAAACCACAAGTCAGATAAATCTTAACAAAGACCTCTGTTACCATAGTAACAGTGAGTTAAACTAACCACTTGCGCCAGCTGAAAAATGACATCATTTGTGGTTTGTTTGTGGTTTAATAATATTGTGAGTCCTAAGTTAGCCCGGGTCAAGTTCCAGCCTCAGCCCCTTGTTGTGGATCTGTAGTAGTTTGTGCGTATTGCTGCTGACAGCCAGACAGACAGACAGATGCAAGTCATCACACAACCTCCTTGGTGAGATGACCTTCTACAAATGCCCTCATGCCTGCATTGAGACTTTGCATGCAGTCCCGTTGACTTAACATTTCTTCAATTCGGTCCCTTCTGCAGCACGAGGACAGAGAGAGGATTATGAGGTCATATTTTTTTAAACAGGAAACTCTGTCTCTCTACTCTGACGAGATAATCAACACCTCTGCAGGTGCCTCCACCTTTGAAGCATCAGTTGCAAAGCTTCCATTCCTGTTTTGTGAGAATTCAGCATGCGTGGATACATGCGCACACGGACCTGCTCGCACATGTGCACGTATGCCTCGTGCAGGAGAACACGGAGACACAATAGCAGAGAGCAGAGAGGGGTTTAAGACCCCAGTGCATGTTACTGCGTGTTACTGTATATTTGTGTGTTTGTGTGTGAGTCACTGAGCAGGGACCAGCAGAGCAGCTTAATGACATCCTATAGCTCACAGTTAGAGATTTAACAACAGCCCTGCCTGACATTCTCTGTCTCGCTCTCTCCCCCACATCCTCTCTCTCCCCCTTCAGTAAACCTTTCCAAATTACAAGGGCAGCAGGGAATCACCCAAAAATAGCCCTCAGCCCATCCTCTTCCTCCTCTCCCCTTCAGCTTCAAGCTGATTTTACCCAACAGCACTTACATAAAGCCACTCAGAGGGAACCACAGCACTATAGAGTATCCTGCAAAAACCTTCTATCTCCAAACCAATCAACCTTGTGAGCTAAAGCTTGTTCTCCCACTGAGGGCCACTGTGATTCTTTTTTTTTTTTCTGGAGTAAAAGACAGTTTAGTCATGACGTCTGCCAAGCAGCTGCAATAATCCTGTCAAGTCAGTTTAATTTATATCATATTATGTCGTCAGAAGGCTTTTCAATCTGTAAAAATGCAGCCACCCCCACCTTGAGGCCCCGAGTTTGATGGAATAGAAGCTCACCAAAACATTCAAAACTTGACTTAAATATTTAACAGAAGATGAAGAACTCCTCCAGGATGGAAAATCTGAATATCTGGTATATGCAGATCATCCTGAGCATAATTTATGCATATCCCCAACATCACTTTACAGTAATACTTCTTGCTACTACATATAAAATAAATACTGGAAAGAATACAAAAAAAACAGAAACAATGCAATCTAAATGTGTAATCCTTAAAATAATCATATTGCTTACTTTATTGATTACATACACTACATATGGGGTGACAAATCCTCACACATGTGATTACAGTGTACAGAAGGCTGGTAAGGTGCAGAGATATGGGTTTTTTGCATGACAGCTGACAATATGAGTAAGTCAGTGAGACTGCGCTTTACTGGTTATGGCTCACGGGGGGCGATTTATGTGATCCAATGTGGTCATTTGCCGGGTCAAACAGCGGTTAAAGGTGGATTTCACACAAATGGTCCTGACCTGGATGTTGTCAGCAGGCACTTTGTCTTCAGCCTCCCGCAGTGTCGTTATAGCACACACTCTGGCGCTGACACTCGCACACACACACACACACATGCACGCACACACTTGAATTATCAGGGCCCTTTCCACGAATAGCCCACTACGGCCTCGGACCTGATCGACAACGGGGCTTGTTGACCAAATGACTTGTAGGGAAAGGAATGTTTGTGCGGAGTGAGAAAGGGAGAGACTGTGCTGTGGGAGGAGAAAAAAGAAAATAAAGAAATATAAAAAAACAAAAAAGGTAAGGATGCAATGAAGGGATACATGAAACTGAATGAAGGACACAGAAAAAGAAGGAGATTTGAAGAAGAAGGAGAGAAAGTGAGCAAGTGAAGAGGCAAGCTGTGAATAAAAGAAAGATCTAGGTCACAAGCGGATAAAAAGAACAGAGAGATGAAGGGAAACTGGGAAAGCTGAGTTTTGGAAATTGATAGAGAGTTCTGGCCCTCTCTTGCAAAGTCTCTTCCATCAATGTTTGCAGCTGAAAAGTTTCTTTCCGAATTGATTTGAAATTGGAGGAGAACCCTTTGTCCATCATATATTCGGATCCGATCTTTATTTGAATCTGAAAGGCTCGTTTTCAGTATAAACAAATAAAGAAACACATAAAAATAATAAAAGGCAATTCCGTTAAATTTAACCTTAAGAATAATCGCAGTCATTAAAATACAAAACAAATGAATAGAGTAAAACATGAACGGCTATTAAACATTTATAATGCCCAAAGGATACGTTTAAAATCCTTGCGCACTTTGTTCCAAGTTGTAGTTATGTGTTACAGTTCTGTGCAAAAAGTCTTAGGCCACCATTAGGTTTGTTGTTTAAGCAGATTGTAATGGCCATACGTATGCATTTCTCAGGCTCTGTTTCAAGATACAACCGAGAATATCCAGGAAATACAGAAACAGCATTAAAAAGACAAAAACTGTGTCAGATATTTAGTGCGACTTCTCTTTGCACTTAACATGTCTTGGACACTTTTGTTGATTTACTGCACTAATCTTCTGCTGTTTTACACCAGATTTCATTCAGCACATGTCAAACGTTTCTCAACATTTGTCATTAATCACCATAAATACTGGCGTTTGCCTGTAGAAGCCATTTACATGTGATTTATTCCTGTGTTTTTAATGTCGTGCACATATTGCCTGTATTTCATTTGTTGTACTTTAATAAAGAGACTGACAAATAGATGTGCTCATCATAACCCTACAAAAACAAGGCAGCTAAAGGCAGCCTAAGACTTTTACACAGTACTGTATGTGTCTTGTATAGACTACGCAGCTTTTGATGTGAAAAAGCAACGTATCCTATAGATGACACGTATAGCCTATAGTTCTGAAACCTATTTTTGCAACCATTCTTGCTGAATAGACTCTACAGCTCCACAGAGACTCTTATGCATACTTGATTCTGACCTTTGAGCTTAAAACATAATAAAACATTCAGACTTTTTTTTCTTCAACGTAAGTGGAAAATGCTTTTAGACATGGTATAAAAGGTTATTAACATTTTTCCTGCACTGGCAAGGTGCACTGTATCAAATCACACCGTTAAAAGAACTGTTCTGACAGCTTTATGCGATGCCTTCAGTCAAATCCAAAGAAAGAAATAAACTTGTAAAAACTGGAGTCTAAAATTAAATAAAGAGAATTTCCTTTTCTGTTATTACAAGTCACTGAAATGAAAATAATCGCTACCCTTTGGTGCTAAATATTACCACACTATTGTCTTTTAATTTTCTTTACCAGTAACCAACGCAGTAATTAACTTCAAATGACAAATTAATAATTGATTGTGAGGTTAGTGATACATTGCAAACTAATGAGCCATAATGAGGCTTAATTAGCTGTTTATACATTGAGTCTTTGCGTCTAGCTGATCTGTTTTCTCTCCCGTTACCTCTTCTTATAACATTCAAATCCGTTAATATACATGTGAGCGTTTGACATTTTCAGAGCAGAGAAATAAAATATTACAGCTGCAGTGGCAGAGAGGCAGTTTAAAGTGGCAGCGTCGTGATTAGTATTTATGTTTTATCAGAGAAAACTAACCGTTCCGTGCGTAAGGCTGTTTCTAGATTTCTAATTTGTACATAAAATGGTTGAAATAATGCTTTGCCACTTCAGTTTTTTTTTTATGCACTTTGGCTCCAAACACAACCTTGACACCCAGGAGACGTTGTAAAGCCTCACAGCAATACTCCAGTGAATGTTTCGCATTTAGAAAAAAATGGCAACGAGACATATTTATGGTTGAGAGACTGAGTCACTGAGATAAGCACAGTAACTATCTGTCTATTGTTACTGTGACACCTGTGACGGGACCCCTGCTAAAACCAGTATAGCACACACACACACACACACACACGCACACACACACACACACACACACACACACACACGCGCACACACACACACACATTCGCTCAAAGCTCATGGCAGGCAGATGAGTCAGAGTTCACCACCTGTTGCTATGCCATATTATTAGAAAGACATGAATAGACAAGAAGAATGGATGGATAGAGACGCTGAAAAATAAACTACATGGATCAAAAAAAACAAAGGACTTCGCTTGGGGTTCAGAAGAGGAAAGAGCAAAATGACGTTTTTAAGTTTTTTTTTTTATTATCTTTTTTTTTTTAATTACCTTTATCCTTTATTATCTCCGACTACAAGGTCACGTGATCGCTCCTGTTTGTCCATCCATCCGGGATTATGCGGGAAATTCGATACCAGGGTAGAATGAACCCCTGGAATTTTGGAATTGTCTTTTTACTTTCTTTCAGACATTTCAGAGACCCCGGGCTAACCTAGAATTTAGAATAGAAATAGCTGTGTCATAACGGTGGTTGTTCAGCACTGCGGTCAGTTCGGTAGCTACTCTAGATGTTTTCCGCCGCCAGTGTGACGCACCAGATTAAGTTCTTCTTTTGGAACGATGGCACACGTCCAGGGAAGTTGCAGTCATTGTGAAACTGGCACCACAATGCAGTGCATAATTCCTGCTTTTTGCCCCTTTCATGATGTATCATAGATCATGGTTTTGCTGTGCATCAACTATTGCACAATGCTGTATTGTGAAACTGTTATGTTATCATATTGTGATGGTATCATATCCTGATTCCAATGTTGTCTCTCCATTTTATATGAGTGATATCTTGTGCCTAATCTTGCATCCTCATAATTACGTGCGCCACAAAGATCCTCCGCTATAATCAGGCCTGAGTGGGCAGATACTGATTATTCTGACTTTGAGAGACATGTGCTTATACCTGATATTGAGGCTCTACTCAAAGAGGGTATTACGTTGCATTATGGAAAGTTTACATTCCAGTGTGTTTCGTATTTTACCCATCCTTCAAGAAGTGTAAATGCACAGTAGATACCCTCAATAATGCTAGAAGCAAAATCGATATTTTAGTTGTTTCTTGCTTTGTTTTGTTTGTTTAAAGAAGAAAGTCTGTAGTGAGAAGTTACTATACTGTATGTCAAAGCAACACGTTCAGTGGAACATCCAGTTTTTTTTTTTTTTACTTTGAGAAGTGCTACAATACACTTTGCACCTTTATTAATCTAATGTTTATCGTCTCTGTCTCATCCTCCTCACAGCTGATTGGGTCAATCATCGGTCGCCAGGGCACCAAGATAAATGAAATCCGGCAGGTATCGGGGGCACAGATCAAGATCGGCAGTCAGATAGACAGCACCAGTGATCGCCACGTTACCATCACCGGCACACCGATAGCCATCAACCTGGCACAGTACCTAATCACTTCATGGTAAGTATCAAAACTAAAGGGAAGTATCGTATTGTACTTCAGCACATGTTGCCATTATCTGTTGGGTCTTGAGCCCTTAGTAAGGCTCCTGTGTGGGTTGCGTATGAATTACTAGTGTTGTAGTGAAGACCACCTACACCAAAAGACAAGACCAGATAGTCAGCAAGGACATAATGGCAACCAGGTTTTTCAAACAGCTACACAACAATATGATTGACATGGTATGATATGGTCAAACCAGCTAGTTTTAATCCTGAAACAACAACCATCTTAAAGGTGATTAAACTTCCATGGAAAGGAGGTAGATGTTAAAAGTGGCTGAAAAGTTGATCTCTGATTCAAACTCAACATTAGCAATCTGGTGAGTCAAGTTACTGTATGCTTTTAAAGCAGGATGTTTTACACTGAATTACAGTAATGATGTTAACAAATACATCAGACAATGCACAAGAAGGTTAGTGATATCCCCACAGCAGTGGTCTTGACTGCTTTTGAAATAAAATCCAGAGTCCTCTGTCCAACACCATGACAAGGACGAGTATAAATATGGTCAATTCTGAGAAGAGACCAAGACCCTCAAAACATGGTCTTACAACACTATGAATTACAGTTACTTTAAGCACCTGCTGTCCTGTTTCGAAGTCTCAAAATATACCTCATTACCACATGATGCACTTAATGTATTATTAATGTACTTCTGCTATTAATACACTGTGCCTTTAACCAGCCGCATTACCAAGTCACTTTTGGTGAGAAATAAAAGGGCCACAACCAAAATTAGACACAATGTCGTCCAGGAAGGGATACTTTTCTCTCTTGATTCCGTGTTTTTCAGTCTTTATAGTTTCTTATCTAGTACCCAGATGAAAGACAGAGTTGAGATCACAGATGAAAAAAAAAAAAACTCCAACACACTTTTCACCCTAGAACATTATGTTCTGTCATTTCACATACTGGATAAGTGACAAGACTCAGCTAATTCAAAGCCACTGTGGTCACAAACCTTAAGTGTTTCAGAGTATATTATCGCTCCAGTGCAGTGTCTCTTAGTTATAGTTATAATAATGTGCATGACACAGCGGTTTGATTAGTGCTGTTTTTCAATGCAAATACGTCAGTAAATCAAATCACTGTGTAATTACATCTGATGTGTCCTTCCCTCCAACGCTGTTATGTAGCTGATGTATTGTGTGTTCTTTCTATTATAGGGCTAATTTTTAATGGTAAATGTACATACTACTGATACAATAGAATCAACAGCAATGTGTGAAACAGGCTAAAGCTTCAGACAAAAGTGTAAATCTGGGAAACAAGTCACACAAGGGCCTGTAAGCCGTTGAACAACAGAGGCATGGATAATGAATATTTATCTTTTCTGGACACTAAGTATAAAATACGCATTCAAATTCCCATGAAGGTTTGTGACTTCCAGCGGTATCTACATTATCTTGAAAGGATCCATCCTAAAAGTCTCCATCCTGTCTGTTTCAGATTTTCCATCAGTCACTACTGCTCGCTCTCAGTATTATCACACAGCCAAAAAGATACATGATTGATTGATTGATTGATTGATTGATTGATTGGACTTTATTTTATTTATATACTGTATGTCATGCACATATAAGCATTAAACAAAAAAACAATCATCCATTCGGTCATCATCAGGGCACCAAAACATTCCTCATCCCAGTTTTGATCAAGATATGGCATTCACATGGCACGCAGAGCGACCTGGTTAATCATATCCCTGTATATATGATAAATAGTGGTATCCTGGTTTCTCATGACTGATGCTCTTTACACAGGTGCCTGTGATGCTCACAATACAATACAGCAATTTGATCTGACATTTTAGTAACTACTAGCCTAACTTTCAATTAATTTGACTGTGGATAGAAAATCACTTTGGTTTGTAGTGGGCTTTCCATTATTAAATGTCAACATCACGATGCGGATTGGCCTTACTGGTATCCATATTTAAAAGAGGAGGAGGAGGAGGAGGAGGAGGAAGGAGATGAGAGCAACAGGTAAACATGGCCTCCACCTGTCAGTCTGTTACTGTCACTACATAGGACATAAGGGAGCAGTGGATTAAGACGTGCAGCCGTGACTGATGGTAGAGGCTCGTCATGATGCAGTTTAGTGACTGGTTTTGATGTTTGGCCACGTAGTAATGTCTCTCTAGTGTTTTCAGTGTTCCACTTTCATAGCCACCACCATTGTTTGTATTTCTGTCACTTGGCGCCTGCGCAGTAATCCACAGTTGTCAGAAGCCAGGATGAGATGTACACATGTAACAGTGTCCCGGTTTCTTTTGGAGCACTTGAGCTAGTATTCGGGTTTCTCTGCACCAGGATAGGGTACCGTTAAGGTTTCTGAAATCGGGATATGATGTTTACGCGTGCAAACGTCAAGACTGAATACTTCAAAAACCCGGCAGTAACGGGGATACGCAAGTCCACGTAAACGCGGTCATCGATATTCTTAAGTCTTCAAGATGAAAACAGTACAAAAGAATATGTACAATTGATGAGATTCAATTGGTAACTCCTCTTTTTTGCCCACGTAGAATAAAAAAAACATGATTCATTCAATCACGGCTGCATGTCTACTACAAAATGTCATTAAGCATCATCAAATGCCTTTTAATCAATGGCCGAGAGCTTAATATTTTATTGTTATAATTATTCATTAATTGGCTAAGTGGGGCAATGTTATGGCATAAGTGCACTCTTTCACACTGCATATGCATTATGAAGTTCATGTGTTGGATTTATGACTTGAGAAGGAAACGAAGCTCTACATCTAACACAGAGGAAGCTTCTTCTTCTTCTTCACCCATCATTTAATCAGACTCTCAATATGAGGACATGGGAGCCATGGAGGACTGCCAGAGAGGTTTAATACGAGTTACCACGACCATGAATATGCAAATTCATGATTGGACTCGGGATGAAATTGATATTTCACTTACCACTCTCGATGCCAGTGACAGCAGCGCGAATAGGTTGAGCAAATCACACACCCGCACAGACGCTCACATAAATACAGACAGTTAGCGCTCACACAATCTAAAGTAAAGCGTACGGGTGGGTCAGCCTCATTCAGTCTGAAATGTCAGGGCAGCGAGGGTGAAGGACTGACTGAAAAGTATCCATGACAAGCCTGCTCTTTTCATTATATGTATTTTAATCGTTCCCGAGAAGCTTATTCCACACCTGTCCCCTCTCGAGAACATCAGCCACGTACGCATACTAGACAATCACTGTGCAAGGATATCTTCCCTTTGCTTATTTGTGCCACAATAGATGCTATTCATCACCTCAAATGCAGTTTTCATGCTGAAACATTCATGCTATATATGCTTTTTTTTTTATTCAAGCAATTCTCACAAGCAGCTCAAAAACAGGGTTATTTTGGATTTGTCACCACGTGTTGTGTTCTTCAAGAGACATTTTCTCCTAAGCAGACTGATAATATAATGCAACCAAAGGAAAACAATGCACAACGATCATTTACTAGTTTGACAGAATGCGCAATATCTGGTGGCATCTTTCTTTTGACCTTTTAATCCACTACAAAGTAACATCAAAAGCATCTTCCTATTCTATTTGCTCAAACAGGATGTATTGAAAGCACAGTACAACGGAGTAGAAATTAGCATCTGTATTCTTGTATCTTTACGCTTAACACACATCTAATGCAGTGAGACGTGTTATATCAGTGTGTGTGTGTGTGTGTGTTCCTTCTATGCTTATGTATGAACCTGCTCACCTGTGTACATCAAACAAACCGTACCGTCATTGTTCATGTCAGTCAGAGCACATGATCTAAGTCTTCACCACAGGCCATCACAGAGAAATACCACTGCTGGGTAATTCAGATTTACATTTGAAAGGTAAAACACTGCAGCATCAATAATTCATTTCACATTATCAGTGAGCCAATTAGGGGTAAACAGTGAAACTAATGATTTCAGATTCAGGATTCAGGATGTTCAGCATTCAGTCTTACATCTGTAATAATCTGCTTTTCAAAAGACCGCGCTCCTTTAATATGTTTTAGTTCGTTAATAAGTTCGCAGTCTGGGTTCGAATAAAATCTCACTGATTTCACAAGCAATTTGAATGCGGGTTTTGTAGCACAGTGATGGATGGTTAAGCTGACTGATCCTCCAGTAAAGCCTAAAATGAACTTTGAATTGCTTTGCTTGATTACTTAACATGCCCTTGTGTTACTCAGTCAAAAATATATTAGACTTTATAGAGACCCAAACAGAAAGCTTAGCCCTAAAGCCTCCCAGTAAGTTCCCTGTAACTTTATATTATATAACATCAGTTATTTCAGTAGTTCTTACCCACAGTTAATGATAAAGAAAACATGTTAATATGCTTAAATGACATCAGTGAATGGATGGAAGAACCCGCAGTAGGGCTTTAGCTTCGTGCGGCTGTGGAAGATGACCACACTCATCTGAACGTGACTCCCTTTTATCTGCTGTTGATTATTCATGCCTCCCCGCTCGCTCCCTTTGGACCTTCGGGTGCAATCAGGGAACCTGTCAGACACAAACACGGAGAAGGGGAAGATGCCACACCTTGAGTGCATAAAATCGACGCTTCCTTTTGAATCAAAACTCATTCAGGGAAATGCTAGAAAATGCTCCAAATGCACTGTGCACTACAAGCCTTTGTTGTTACTTTTTACTCTTAAAGTAAAGAAAAACTCTCAGCAGCCTTACCTCTCAACAGTACAACATCAGCAGGATGGTTTGATTATTTGTTGTTGCGGTTACTGTTGCTTTGACATCTGCGTTTAACATGCATAGGACTAACTTTATTTGAGAATAGTTTTTTTTTTTTCTGTTTGTAGCAGTTTTGTTCCATTGTTTTTTTTCTTTTTTGTTTTGTTGTTTTTCTTTACTCTACGTGACTCTTACTCCATTTAAGAACATTAAGTAGCACAGGTTAGTAGAAGGAAAACGTTGGTGTCCGTATGAGTGACACATATACAGTAAGTAGTCAAATTGAGAAATGGCAAATCTGCTGAAAATCGGTACTTTTCTTGAAGTTTGACGTTATATACAAACTGAAAGCTAAAATATCCATAATAAAAGTGCCTTCCAGACCCAACCACTGATTATGTGAAGAAATGATCATTATTGTTGTCATTATAATTAATCGCTATGAGCAAGGTCATCATCAGTGAACTCAAAGCACCGCTGTTTGTACAAGCTGTTTTGTTCGTTTTAAGAATACTTGGGGCCACGTGTGTCTTACTCTGAGGGGCCTTTTTCATCAAAACCAGTTCTGTTTAGGATGTTGGTATATTTCCACCAGTTTTGAGTGCAACCATTGTAATCAAGGATACAGAATGGATCATAATATGGTAACAAATGACCCCATCCAGCTCCATTTTTTGACAGTTCTTTGTTTGAGCCTCCGTGATCTTTTTAGTTTGTTCTTTCGTTCCAGTGAAACCAGCTTTGGCCAACTCTTTCACCAGTTCAACATATAGTTTACTCTTTCTCCTGCTACTTTTTTAGCTTTTCCTGAAACTCAGTAGACGACCGAATGGCCATTAAGCACTGGGTTTCATTGACAAAACCACTGCACATTCTTTTTTTTCCTCCCAGTTTCTCAGACTTCTCCTTTGTTGTTGCCTTCTCAATCTTCTCTTTCCAGCCTGGAGAAAATAACACGCCCATTGATGTTGTCATGGTCCGCACCTCAAGTCAAGGGAAAACTATACTATTTTTTGGTTCCAACTGGGAAACAGCTTCCTGGGTTCTGAACCAATATATTTTTAGTCAAAATCCTCTGATCAGTTCAAATTTAGGTACGTGCACCTGTTCCATGTTGGTGGAAAAGGGTTATGAGAGTTGTCTGTCTTTGCTTCATCATCAAATGTTACTTTGAAATACAGTTAGAGGCTAGACCGAGGACAGAAAACCCCAACCATCGCAAAAAAACATGTATTGCAATGTACTGGAAAGACCTGGAAGCTAGTTTAAGAGATGCTAACTAGCTGGTGGGGTGAAACTTTTCAGGTGTATGTGCTTTTTTTCTGTTTTTAAACCAGCATCATCATCTCTGACAAAGCTTCCATCCTAATAAATCTATAATGGTTTTGTTCCCTTCTCCCTAAGCCCCCTCCCAAGCCATCACCCCAACTTATACAGCACACCCCCCATCCGTACAGCGAACTCCCCTACAATAATCTGTTGCAACCTCCAGCAAAACACACCTGTCTTATGATTTTAGTTTTGTCAAATTTCCTTTACTTCATTTTTACTCTCCAAAATATCCTGTTTGCTTTTAGTTTGGGTTTGATTTTCTTTTCGGTTTTTACTCTTGATTTCTTTAACATGTCTTTTATTTAACCCTCTAACCCTTCTTCATCCAAAACTCCCTCTCCTTTACCCGTCTCCTCCCTCCCTCCCT
>JAPQRN010000021.1:1494256-1511079 GCA_037367275.1 Coranthus polyacanthus
ACACACACACACACACACACTTGGACACACAAGCAGGCATGGAAACACACAATACACAAAAACACCACAATCCCAAAGGGGCAGATGCTCCAGAGGTCTGACAAGGCAATCACAAGACCTTATCCATCACAACTGACAGAGGAGGAGCTCAGAGGAGAAATACAGGAGGAGGAGGAGGGGGGGCGGATATGAGAGGTGAGGGTGCAATAGATAGTGGTAGTATTTGCAATAAAAAAACAAAGACATGAAGTAGGACTGATGGCAAAAAATGACAGGATTGGCATTATTGGGTGGGTGGGATTGAGGCTGAGAAATGCAGCAGCTGTGGAGATGTATGCACCGGTGGCCTTTTGCTGAGATTCACTGGAAATAAGTTAAAGGTGAACGCAGCTTCACTGGAAATTGCAGCGCAGGAAAAATGGCCTTATCTTGAGAATGTTCATGTCTTTGAAGGATACCAAGGTCATAATGCCTGGAGCAGGTGGATTACTTATATGTGACATTTGCCTTAGTATACAAATGGCAGGTTATAGATGGAAAACTAGACAAAGAAAGGTGGGAGACGAGAGAGAGATAGACAAGAAAACCGAAAACCACAATCATCCATCACACCCAAAAGGGGAAGAAAAGGGGCGGAGGAACAACAAATAAACAAAGGTGCATTTCTAAAAAAAAAAAAAAAAAAAACTTTTTGTGGCAGATCTGACCAGAAATATCTGAAGTTTCCCTTGCGAATGTATGAGCATCCAGAAATACAAAAGGTGTGAAAGAGGCAGGAAGCTGCAAGGTGGCATGTCTTTGTAAGAAGTTCAACAGCTGTCCTCAGAAGACTGAGAGGTCCATGGGGGATTGACTAGGACACAGATAATAGAATTTGAGAAAGGGCAAACAAAGGCAGAAGAAGGGGGCGTGCTGGAAGGCAGATAGATAGATAAGAAGGTAGAAAATGTAGCTGGATAGACTGAGTATATGGCATTAGTGGTGTAAATACACACGAGAAATAAAAATGTCATAAACACATTTCAATGATTTTAAACAGGATTTTTTTTTTGTGGCTATATGTGGGGGAGTGAGGAGGAAGTGGTGAAAACAGAATTCGATTGGGGGGGGGTAAAAACTGGCCTGCTCCTTGAGTAGGTGTAGCACTGAAATGGATGGATTAAAGGAAGGTGGACATTTGGCCTCTTGAATCATCAGTTCCTCCCATAAGCCACCATCTGCCAGCATGGTGCCATGGCCTCAGGCTAAGGTATTAGTTACACCACAACAAAGGAACTGGTGACTGGAGGGGTTGGTTGCAACTGTGTCCACATAAACTCTAAGCCCTTCCGCAAAATCTATCAATTTTGTAACAGATCCCCAACCAAACGTAATATATACAAAGTGACGTTTACAGTAACATGTGTTGATTTTAAAGGGAAGAGTTGGTTTGACAAGAAAACAGTGTTTTTAATTACTTTAAAAAAAAATCTAAATGTGTGAATCGATTGGGATATTGAGTAGTTCATGAACAAACATCACTGTAAACGTGGGATGCATGATTGTGGTTCTTTTAAACTTTCATCAGTAAGTGTCAAACACAGTCTATTACAAAAATTATAACAGGCTGAGAGGGTTACTAAAAATCTTAGTGTTGAAAATGAACACATAATTGTCTGTCATTGGCCTCACGCAGAGGTAATGAGTATATGGGTGCAATCTTTTGCACCAATGATTCTGAGAATCCTGTGAAAGAGTTTCTGCACTCTTAATGGGAAATGGGGGATTTAATTCATGAGGAAAATGACCTGGAAGAACTCAAACATTTATTATGTGTTATATAATGAGTCATTACGGATGGCAGTGTGGTTTTGCTTGCCCTGTGAATTATTCACTGTGCGTTGATATAATAATCGACCGTGTTTTCTGTTACTTGTCTCATTCATGTGTACACTTTGGCACTGTTGTACTACACAGCAGGTCAGTTTGCAGATGTGTGAAGAACACGTGCATTCCTGAACTTCATTAGACGATACTTTTCAAGTTACAAAAGATTTTGAACTTCTAATGTGCTCTGTAGCATGCACATTGCACTTCTATGAGTCAGCACCCTTTTTAATACTAGTTTTGTATTAAAATGAATAGCTGATTCTCAGGGAAAATGTACTCAACTTCTAAATAAGAGTCATCCCTTTGGAAAGTTAATCTCCCCAAACGCATCATACACAGAGCTTGTTTACCATGCAGACTGTGACTTGTATCAGCAAACCAAACTATTCTTTCATTTATGTGAAGGAATCCTCTCAGCGCTAACTCAGCATCATCCTCCTTTTGATGTTACCCCACCATTTCATTGTCCCGCAATGTCCTCTCTCGTCCACAACATCACCACCACATCTGTCATCCTGCTCTTTCTTGACCTTTTCCTCACCATCTTTACCATCCATTTCTTGTTTTCCCTTCACCCTTCAGTACACGAACAACCATATCTCTTAAACATTTATTCAGCATCTCCCTTCCGTGCTTCTTCACCCTTCCCAGAGTTGTCCCTCCCTCCCTGTCAGAAGTGACATTTGACCACCATTCATCAACAGCTAAACATATAGTATCCGTCTCTAGGCTGGTTCGAAGTCTCTTGCAAAGTCTCTGTACACCATACTGCGAGCAAAAGGTTGTAAACTCCTACTCCTCCCTGTTCCTCCTAATAACAAACTCCCATTAACCTCCTCCTCCACTCTTTCTCCTGTTCAACTGTGAGTCTATGCTGCGACGTGCATCACCACGTTACTTCTCTCCTCCTTCCTGTTTGCATTAATTTCCCCTCCTCTTCCTCCTCCTCTACCTATCCCTTCTTCTCCCCTCTCCTCCCCTCGGAGCTGCAGACAGCTGTGATATTTAACTACCATTCATCAGCAGCTCAACCCATCCTTCTCCAGCTTGGTGAGAAATCTGTTGTGTTGTTTTGTCAGCACACCACGCTGTGAGCAATCAGTCTTATCCTCCCACTTATTCGCGGGTCCTCTTTCCTTGTTTCCTGGTCGTCAACTTGCTCGTCATCCTCCTTCTCTCCTTATTCCAAACTAATCTTTAACTCTTCCTCGGTCTTCAGGTTCTCTTCCTACTTTGCATAAATGTCATCCTCCTTCCATTTTATCCCACATCATTCTGCATGATTTCCACCACCCTGTCTTTATCCCGCTACTTTTCCTCTATTGCTGACTCTCCTTTCTTCATCTCCTCATCTTCTTCTCCTCACCTGTACCTTTTGCTGAGGCCCATCTATTCCATTTCCTGCCTCTCCTCCTCTTCTCGCAATTTGTCTTCTTCTCTCACTCCCAGAATAATTAATTCACACTTTGCAGCAGAATTCCTCCTTTTCCCGCTTTATTTCCGCGCCTATTTTTCCTCCACCTTTTCCGTTGTCTGTCATCTGTGCCATCCAAACCTCCATTTTCCACATTGCTTTCCCCTTAACTACCATCTCACTCTCCCATCTTCATTTTCTTCTGTATGCTCAGAATATATTTTTTTTCTCAAAGTGCTTATGTTTCTTCTACCTCCTTACCTTCAAATCCCTCTTCATTTTCTCTCCTTCAGCTCCCTCCTTTGATCAGTAGACTTTCAGCATCCCCTTTCTCCTCCCCGCCTCATTTCCTTTTCACTCTGCTTCTTTTGCTCTACATTGGCTTTTGCTCAAACTTTTACCTGTTATTGTAGTGTTTTTTTCTCTCTGGCCTGCCTGACCACACCTGCTTTGCTCTCTTTTTCTGCAGTATCACATTTTTCCTTGTCTTAACATGTAAATCCTTTACTGTCATTTTTCTCCTCCGTTGTCTTCTCCTCATTGACTGTCCTTATTAGCGACCTCTTCTTTTTCTTTTTACTCTTCATTCATCTCTTCCATCTGTCCTCCTTTATACTGCCAGTTTTCCACTCTCCTTCCCTTTCTCCATCACCACCTCCTCCTCTGTCATCCCCCGGTCTGTACCACAGACAGCTGTGATATTTAGTGAGCATTCATGAGCATCAGCAGTAAACCCATCCCTCTTTAGGGCTTGTTAGATATCTGCTGTATTGTTCAGCTTGTGCACCATGCTGTCAAGCAAGTCGTTTCTCTGCTTGGGGGTGCAGTTTACAGGAAAGCTACTTCAGAGGCAGTCTCAGTTCTGAAAATGCCTCCCACTGAATTTGCTTACTTCTTCTGACCCATTCATAAATATAACACAGTTACACAAATGTGCATAACAGGCGTGAATCTAAATGTTTACGCCACATGGGATGTCCACTATGGGGGCACGCCGTTTGGTGGTTCTGGTTGGAGGACTTGTGCATCTGAGTAGCAGGGATGGCTGTTTCAAATATGTTGTTTGTTCATTCATCCAGTGCTGGAGAAAGATCTGACTCGATTCACTATGATTCTTGAATAAGAAAAAGAAAACTCTCTGGGTTGTTTGGCTACAGGCAACGGTGCCTTTGCAAAATTGCATCGAGGGAGAACTATATTTTGGTGAAACATTTGCATGCGGGGAAGTGAGCTGTGGTATTGAAATGACTAAATCCTTGCAAAAAAAAAAAATAAATAGTGTGTAGTTGCAGCTCGGAGGTATGGCAACCCTTTGCCTAGAGGTGGAGACTACTACTACTAAAACTCTACCAGAGACAGGTTTTTTGGATTCACCAACTCGGTGCTTTGAAACATCCTGGTCTTAATGAAGACATAGACTTCAATTGTTTGTTTTTTTATAGTGCTGGAACAATTTCTGTAATGAGGTGATGTTTGATGTCTTGTTGATGGTTTTTGTTGCTGTTTCTTGTTGTATATGTATTGCCATTCATTTGATTGTTGTATTGGATTCACCTGGTGTAGTCATGTGACTGCCTCCCGCTGACTGTGGTCATTATATAGCTGATGCTGCACCTGTGGTATGTTCGTTTGTGGCCCTGATGAAGCCCTGTTGTGGTCGAAACACATTGTTTTTTTTAAATGAGTGAGCCACGTTAACAAAGGCTTTTTAGATGTCCTTCTTTGTGCCTAACTATATTTTTCTCTGGAGTGCTGGTACATTTCTCCAGTTTTTTTCTAAGCCGCTCGGAGGTTGTTGTTGTTCTTTCCCATAGTGAGGGGGAACCAATCATAGCATTGGCTGCTAGGATTGTATATCAAGATTGTTGCCATTGTCTAAAAGCATTATAACATTTATATGTATCAGCCACCAAGTGAGTCGTGTTTATGTACAAGAGTTCATCGTCCATAAAAAGAATTGTCTCGGAAACGTATTACTTCACATAGATCATAAACTTGAATATAAACACTGTAGTGCTTTTAATCCAGTAAAACCACAGCAGTCTCGTTTACTTGAGTGGTCCAAAATGGCAGATGTGTTGACGTATAAAAGCAACTGTGTGTGTGTTGCAAATGGTAATGCACAGACGGGAGGAGGAGAATGCAGACTGAAACAGTCACCCACTGGCAGTCTTATTCCGGCAGAGAACATCCTGTGAGCCAGACCACATGCCCTGGAAAATCCATATCAGCATTTGATTAATTAGCACCCCTACAGGCAGCAAGAAAAACTGCACAAAATGGCAGATGTGGCCAGCAGGGGAAATGATGGAGATTGTTAGATGATGTATGTATTCTGGTTATGGTGACAAACACATGGATACAGTTAAAAACAGGAGATGAACAGTGGTCCCCTGTGAGCAGATATCAGCTTTGTTACTTCACCCTCCATCTCAATGTCCTGCCAACAACCAAACCAGCTCGCTCCATCTTGTAACTTAAATGCACACTATGTATTTTCTGCCGCTGGGTGTCTCTCAATCACAACAGTAGCAGGCAGCATTTGCAGCGACACTGCAGAACCACCACTTCCGTTGTAAGTTTTCACAATAAGAGCCCTAAACATAAAAATGTTGCGACTGAACTTAGTCACTCGTAGCATTTCACTAGAAGGTAACTCAATAAACCAGATCTGAACCAGGCCGCTGTAGTACACGTTCTACCAGGCGCGCTACCAGGGCCCCGCCTTTTATGGGAACACCGAAGAGCAGTTCTTTAAAATAGCTTTTGAATCTGGCTTTTGTGGCATATTGAGTGTCTGCGTTGTTGTTCGCAGGCAGGTTCGGAGGCATTGTACTCATATTTTGGTGTATAGTTTTAATTTTGTTCAACGTCAGTGCATTGTGACTGGGTTACTAGAGGTAATAAATGAAGGTCTAAGTATGCAAAAACAGTATGGAGAGGCCTACATAATTGTCAGCCTGTCTTCCTAATTGCCTGCCTTTCTCCTTTTTGCTGGTCAGTCTGTACATCCGCCCACCAGTCATGTCTTTCTCTCTGCCAGCACTTATTAAGTTGTCTGGTTGTCTAATTACTAAAAACTGTTGATTTAATGATGGTCATTCTGCCTGCTACTGGTGCCGACGGGCGTTAAGTAGGGAGGAGACATGATATAGTGTCCACTTCCTTATAGAAACCACACATTATGTAAACCATAAAGAGTTTGAGTCCAGGACATTTGCTTTCATACTGTGAAATGTTTACATTTTAAAAGAAGTTCAAGAGAATACACCACTCAGTCTCAAAGGAGCTAAACTTTTCACCTTTTCCTTTATGAGTTCTAAAAGAACTTTGAATTGCTTTCCATTTACAGTCCATTCATCCGTAAACTCCACAAATGTATATGTCCTCCCTCCAGTGTCTGCTGTGGGTGGTGAACAGGGTCAACACTTTTTTTTTTTTTTTTGGTATAAGAAGACTTTCTGATATATCTGACAAACCCAAGCTTATGGTTGTTTCTTGCTTTAAGGCTCAGAGTGTTTAATGGGAATGTTGAAAAAATGCTTCATAATCCATTATTATTTGAGCATTTATCAGGGAAATACATATTATTTCTCATTCTCTCAGTCAATTTTTACATTGAAGATCAGTGGACATTCTGTTCATCTTTTAATAAACAGGAACGTTAATTGATATGTACAGTAAGTTTAGTTTGCAGGCTGACTTATTTGCATGTACTTTGTTCATAGAGTTGTACACCTTTTTGGAGGGTTTCCCTCTGCAAATTAATTAGGTGAGTTTTCTTCAGATCCTCCCATCACACTCTTTTTTTTTTCTTTTTTTTTTGTCTTTTTTGTCTTTTTTGTAGTGTTCATCAGTGCTGGAGCTAGTCAAGACTGGAAGCATCACGCAGGAGAATGTGGGATCCATTCCCAGCAGACACAAGGGGAAATCAACACCCAGAATGAAGGCATTCACTGGAGGAACAATTAAAATTGAAAACAAGCAAAATGAAAACAAACAAGAAGCAGGTGATGGTGGGGAAAGAAAAAGTGGGGAACAAAAGACGGAGATGTTTAGAGCGGTGAGGAGGAAGAGGACGTGACAGAGGAAACCACTGTTTTTGAGTGTACTAGTGTGGATTTCTGCTGTGTCGGGAAAAAGGATGACGTGGGAAAGACGAGATGCCTATTGACATCAGTTTGGTATATATAGAGAGGCTTCCAGCAGCCTGCTCTTCCCATTGATTCTGTAGCCTGGTAGATTTCATCTGATCTCCGCTGTATCGGTTGTCAGAGCCCACCGCTGAAAGTCAGAACACCTCATCAGTGGATTGTTATATTATGGATCTGAAGATTGTAATATTGACACCATCAAATTCATATGGCAACCCCACTGGGAGGTCCAGATCACGGGAAAACACTCGTTCAAAAATGACGTCTGCTGTGCTCTGCCAAAACACTGATAAACCTCCTTGACTCTGAAGAATGGTAATTGGTGTTTTAGTATTTCATTAAAGCGCAATAATAAATGAAATTATTCCGCTGGTAAACATTTCACTGCACACTCAATATTTTTAGGCCTATTTCTGTATTTTAATTAGCAAATTTCCATCCATTTGGATTCTGCGGTAGCATAAACAAACAACAAAACTTAATGTGATGGGTATTTATTAGTCAAACAAGTAGAAATTAGATTTAATGTAACGTGGTGTGATTAATACACCCAATGTGTTTTGAATACATAATATATGCATATGCACAACCAGTTTTATACATTAATCATCACTAAATCCAGTTTCTTTCAAATTCATCAGAGCTGTGTTGTTAAGATATTTCATCCATGTATGACTGAATAAATATGGATCACATGAAATTCATTGGTTTATGTTAAAACTGGACGGAAATGTTTTGAGGGCATGTTACTTTAAAAAGTTCTCTCTTCATTCATCCGCTGTGTATTTATTGTAAATATCGCACACTTTGGCCAGTCTGTAATTTTCATCAGGGTCATTTACTGAGGGGAGTCTGGCTTTGCTTATTCCTCCCATTGATTTGAGCCTCCTAATGGCTTCCATTGGACCTCCCGTGATTCCACATTAATATTTCATCAGCCCTCCATTTCCTGGTGTAAAAGCCTTATGCCACCACCACCACCACCACCGCTGTTGCTAATGCTGCTGTCGGATTACAGCAAACGGGGGAGTGTGTGTGTGTGTGTGTGTGTGTGTGTGTGTGTGTGTGTGTGTTGGAGAGACTAAGGCTGTATAGCAGTATGAGAGAAAGATCCATAATGAGAGGAAGACGGGCAGAGTTTTCATAATCAAAGCCACACACTGGGGAAACCCTGACTCGCCCATAAAGCATCTAATGAGTTGAATTTAGTCTATTGATTCCAACAGTAGTCTGTTCTCCACTGCAGCGCCAAACATTACCAACACAGTCTTCTTTTTGTCTTCCGTCAAAGATAATTTCATGTTGGTTATTTCCTTTTAAAAAAAAAAAAAAAGAAAAGAAAGGAAAGAACAAAGAAGCAGAGAAATTTTGCTGGGTTGAATGTGAGAGTCGTATTAGTCCAGGATTAGTTCAGGCTAGAACTGTCTGACCCTCTTGTAGAAACCAGGCTACTGGACTTCAGCTTCTAATGCTCCCTGTTTGTTTTCTTCACCCATTAGGGAATGTTCTTGCTCTGAGGCACAGCCATTCATTTTAATTTTCCGGCTTAAGAGTTGCTTAAGTCCCACAAAATGTCTCATCTCGGTGAAATGATGCTGCAGCGCAAGGTTTTATTGATAAAAGATCGACCAGACAAAGGTCATAACGCTCGGAAAAGTCTTCGGCATCAAGGGGTGTCATGTGTATCCTTTTTACTTCAATGAAAATTGGAGAAGAAAGCACATTTTTCTAAAAAACATATAAATCCGTCACACTCGGTTAGAAGGACTGGCAATAACCCCTGAAGCCAAGAAATGGTTGGAAATTGACTTAGAAAAATTGTCCAACAACAGAAGCAGTGTCAAAATTACTGAATACAAAAAAAATGCTACAAACCTTTCCACTTTTCCTCTACTATTTGGATCAAAAACCTGCAAAAAAGATGAAAAAACGCCAAGCCTGGCAGGCATGTTTGAGCTTAGAGGTGATTGGAAACAAGTTTGTGAGCTTTAGTTGACGTCAGGCTCTGAATGACTTCAGTCCTAAATCCTGTGCAGGCTTCGAGTCTTTTCCAGCTATCTACGTTACGGAACGATTAGATTAGTTAACTGCAGTCTGCTGTCTGATGCCTTCGGGCGCCGAGCCCTTACTACTTCCTCTTCTTAGCTTGTACTGCCTCCTTGTGTTTAAACATGTCATGCACTGATATCAGGGAAAGTGGGGTTCGGATTCACATGCTGTGGAACTGAGAGAGAGTGGGGGGGAAATGCTGTGAACATCAGCTCAGGATAATGCAATCCAATGCAACACCACAAACTGCATTCCCAAAAAGTACTGCAGTGATAATTCAAACCCCCCCCCCCCACGTGACAGTGTTGACTTTTCTTACACAGCTGCACTACTGGATTGCATCAAATGCAGGTACGTATACATTAAACGCAAACATCAGTTTTTCTGTTCTGCTTAAATGAGTGATTATTACATAAATCCTTGTTCACGACACTAAAGCCTCTGTTAATGTAACATGTAAATGAACAAACAAATGCAACGAGTCAAGACAAATCACACCGGATCCAGCCTTTAGAAAGAGCATAAAATGTTTATTACATTTTCTTTTCAGTACAGTATACATGTTTCTATGTTGACACAAAAACAAAACCGAAGAGGGAATCTGTGTACAAAACCGATTGTCGTCATAGGTTTGTACTCGACCCGGTCTGTGTGACATTATCGATCATAACGCAGCATACCACGAGTTTAGATGAGACGGGAAAAGGGAATTGCATTCTCCTTTACCACCGACAGTTGTTATAAAAAAGTAGTGTTTTTTTTTTTTATTTTAATGTGATATTGTACAAAACCAGAATATTTATAAGATCGATGTGGTGACGAACATTCAATGACATGTGCACCAGTGTTTCCCCTCAGACGAACAGTTTCAGTGTTACATACTTCCATTCATTTTATAGGAGTGGCTGTTTTATTCTTATTTTCCTCTATGTCATGTGTATATACGACTTTTCTTTTTGTTTTGTTTTTTTGTTTTTTTTTTTACAACAGGGCTATTCACAGTGGGCTTCAGACGCCACTTTACACAGGCCGAGAGGAAACACTGGCCGGTCGTCCCCACAGCTTTTCTTTAGAACATCACTATATTTTATCATCAAACACATTCAAGCCAGAGATCTGCAAACGCTGGATTTGAGCAATGTTCAGACCAAGAACTACTGTAAATAAACTGTGACTGAGAACAGCGGGAGATCCTTAATGTGCAGCAGTGAGAACAAAAAGAGCGGCTATGACGAAATGAAATGTACTTTGTAAGACAGGAAAAGGTGGTAAAATAAATTAGGCACAAAACTGTGAACAGATGGGGACGAGTCATGAACTTTCAATAACCCATGTCAAAGTAAACTTTCAGCAGGAGTGCCGTCTTCTTAAGTAAGGCTAAGGTATGGCGCAACTTTTGTTTAGTTTGACGCTGCTTTTACGTGGTTGCAAAGTAAGTCATCAAGTCACCTGACGAAATGGTAGTTCCTTCTACGCGACTTGTATAATGTTGCAAAAGTAGATGCGTTAACTGAAAGAGCGCAAAGGAGAATTTTGTTGTAGATGCACCTGTTTGGTTTTCTTTATTTTAGATGTTCAGTTTTCACTCCTGTTTTTTTCAGTACATTTCATCTGATCTACTCATTCATTCTAGATTCGCTCGGATGTTTACAGAGTCATTTCAGAGTCTAAGGGCTTGCCATGCAAACCTGACTCATATTTAGCTAATGACACTGCCAACTGTTGGAAATTAAAATATAGTGTTTGTCTTCGGTCTGACGCGTCCTCTGACTCCTCATTAGCCCTGAGCACCGAACAGACAGTGTTTACTGCTCAATTTGAGAACAAAACTAAATATGACCGTTAAAATCTGTTCACTGTTTGATGTCATTCTCCTCGTGAATTTTGACAGAAGCGGAGAGGTTTTCAAACTCTAATTGACCTTAATCTGGCTTTTATAAAGAGCATAAATTATGTGGAGTAAACAGAGCTGACAGCGTGTGATGAAAGTCACCAATAATCTTCAGTTCATTTATGCAGGAAATCATGGCATAAATATGAATCAAGTGTTTTTGTCTAAAAAATTTTTTATCTTTGCACAATTATTCGATACACGTTGAAATGAGAGCCAGTTCAGTTCAAGTTCAGATACAAAACAGCAGGGATAAGACGAACCGACAATATTTAGGGAGTGCTCAAGGAGAGTTTGATTGAATTCGCTGTGTTTATTTTTAGGAGGTACGGTAATTAAAAAGCCTGACAAAATGCATCAGCGCCACCTTAAAAGTGGATGCAACTTGAAAATCACGTCCAAGGCCTGATTTTTTAATTTTTTTCCCCCCTAGAGCACTGCATCAATGTTAGATTAAACTGAAACTTTTTACGGCTATAAGTGATGTTTGTATTATCGGGGTGAGGGAGACAGGAGCAGTACTGAAATGATTAACGCATCTTTTGAAGCTAGACTGATGCCAGACAAAGGAAAGGAAACATGGATGGATAAGAGATGGATGGATTCATGTATTAAAACTGAACAAAAGTCAATATACAATATAAAATCCAAACCAAAATATGATCAGACCCCGGAGCAGTATGACAGCTGAACATACATCGGCGGAAAACTGAAACAGCTCAAATGACACATTCATTTGTAGTCAGTTCATATTAGTAATGACAGGTTATTCAAAGCTAAGCATACATTATAGACAGACCAAATATAACTTTTTTTTCCTGCATGCAACGACAGACCACACACGCGCACACACGCACACGCGCACACACACACACACACACACACACACACACCTTTCAAAATGAAAGAGAAACTGGAATGGTTCAATTGGTAAAAACACTAACTATATCAAATATACAGTCACAGGGACGGGTCGGCTGTCTCTCCTGGCCGCGGCGGCTGGTGCTTTTAGTAAAATCACACCACACAACAGTCTCAGCCTGCAAGTAGTGGCCAGTAAATGAGACAAATTGGAGTAGCCTATAAGCCAGACGATGCTGACACCTCTTTCTTATTCTGTTTACAGTACAATCAGGTTGAATAAAACCTCCAAGTCCCACTTAATTGAATATAGATATATATAACACCTTGGTAAATTCAGTATGAGAAAAACAGAAGACAAGTAAAGTAAACAAGCATATAAACAAACCCCTCAGATTTAGTGTTGTATGTTACAGCTTAGGGTACAAAAGCAACAGTGTTGCCTGTATGTGCAGCAGGCATATACATTTATCTCATCTTTTAGTGTTTTTCAGTACAGACCATTTTAACGCTTCATTTCCAACATGACAACAGGATTATGATATCCAAGTAAACATCACAGAGAAGGAGACATAACATAAGAAAAGAGTAAAACAGGGTAAAACAGATGTAGTGTAATTTGCTGTGTTTCATTTATAAGATACCAAATAAAACAATAAAATGCATCTTCTAAAAACTACATGGAAGTGTTTGTATTCACCTCTTGGCTCACTCTGCCTTTGCATGCCTTTGAGGGTCTGTACATGTATGTTTTCTTTGCAATAATCAATTAGTGTCACTGACAATCACAATAACCATGTGTTCCTCATCTACATTACCCACAGTCCTTTTGGCAGCCTGGAGGTACTGTTGAGAAAACTCTCCAGGTGGGAAGGCATAGAGCATTGCACCAGGCCCGCCTTCTTTTGCAGCAGGCAGGCTTACAACACCAGCAGCCTCCTTGTTGCGCAAGTAGGTCACCAGGTGGCGAAGCAGGCGCACCTGCAATCCAGGCTCTGGTGCAGGAGCCTGGCGATCAACGGGGCCCTGGAGAGCCAACAGGATCGCAAACCCATCAGGCCGCCCAAGTTTAATACGACGTGACACCTCATCAAGTCGGGTCTGGTCCATGCGGAGCCTCTGGGCGATCTTAAGTTGGCTCGGCAGGTTCTGGCTCTGCAGTTTCAGGCTGTCCTTCATCACGGTGTTGAAGAATGCGGAGCCCCCCTCTAACATGTACAGGTCTGTGGGGAAACTGCTGTTCTTTAGTGCGAAGAAGCCGTGCCACATTTTGGAAAGTGTGGCCTGGGCGAATTCTGACAGTGTGCTTGGAGAGGAGGAGGTGTGTGTGTCTGTATGAATCGCAGGAGAGCTGGCATTAATGGCATCGCTGTTTCGATGGTGGTGATTGTTGAGATGGTCACTGGAGGTTCGCTTGCTGTGGTGACGGCCAGATGGTGGATCTTCTTCATTGGCGGCAGAGTGACGGACCCCACCGCCACTGTCAGGAGAGTGGTCCCGTGGCTCTGTGGTGGAGTCTGGGGCTCGAACCCGTGCTCTGTCTGGGCTCGCATCAGGAGAGAGAGCCCCTCCCTGACCTCGAACCCTCGACCTCCCCCTCTCCTTTTCTCGTTCTCTCTCCCTCTCCTCCGTCTGCCTGTCAGCGGACAGACTCCTGCTTCTGCTTCTCCTCCTGTTCCTCCTCTCCTCCCTCTCCTTCAGCCACCGCTCCCTGCTCCTGCTGCGGCTCCTCGCTCCTCTCCTCCCGAATGCCTCCACTCCTCCAACTCTCCTCTCTAGGCTTCGAGTAGGGCTGGTGGGGAAGTCTCTTTCTAGCAGGGCCCTCTCTCTTTCCCTCTGGGACAGGAGGCTGTGGGAGGGCGGCGAGGAGCGGTCCCTGGTCCCCCTCAGCTCTCGTTCCAGGCTGCGATGGCGACTGTATGCCTCACCAAGGAGGTCATAGTGGGAGGGGAGAGGGACAGGGGGCTGATAACCAGGAGGAAATGGACGAGACGGACTCTCTTCCACTTTAGCAAAGTCCACCCTAAGGCGTCGCTCAGGGCCGCCTAAAGGGAACCCCCTCATCTGGGTGCAAGCAGCCTGGGCAGCATCCAAACTTTCATACTGAATATAAGCAAAACTGTCCCCTTTAACATAGTCAATATTCCTAATGCTTCCAAAGCGATCAAACTCTCGAGCAAGGGCAGCAAGGGAGTTTCCAGGCCCAAGACCACCCACCCAGAGTCGTGTAGTGGGGTTAGCTTTCCCGTAACCAATCTTTATAGGGTTGCCACCAATCAGCCGTCCCTGCATGGCCACTTTGGCCCGGTGGGCCATGTCTAGGTTCTGAAATTTTACAAAGGCATATGCCCCACCCTGTCCACGAGCTGGGCGTTTAATCACAACATCTTCAATTATGCCATACTTGTCAAAACCCCTCCTTAGTTCTGCTTCTGTAACATTACCATCCAAATTTCCAATAAAAAGGTTACTGGTGGCCCTCTGATCATCTTCAGGTTTTAAATCCTCCACTACTGGCATTGGAGGGAAGCCATAAGGCCTGCCCCTCTCATCCAGCATACCGTAATAATCCAACAGCCTCTCCCTCTCTCTGCTCAGACCTAGGGTTTCCAGGGCGTAATGTCTTGCTCTAAGGTCTCTGATGTTACTAACACCCGGCCCTGGAGGGGAGAGGGAGCGCTGTCTATAGGGGTACGGTGCGTGCAAAGGCAAATAACCAACATCTGGCGGCGTAACGCTCCTCCTCCTTACGTACATGGGTTCAATTTTTAGCTGTCGGTCTCCCAAAACTAACCTGGATGATTTGGCGTGCCTGGCCTCCTTTGCGTCCTCCGGGTGCCGAAAATTCACATAAGCGATCCGACCGAGCTCCGGTGTGTGCGACAGTTTCACGCTGACGTCCCCGAACTTTTTGAACTCGTGAAACAGCGCGTCCTCGACGTCCTCATCCGATACCTGGGATCCGAGGTTACTGATGAGCAGTGTTTTATATTCCAGAGTGCCTGGCCTGGCGGCGGGAAGCTCCGCCGCCGTGGTCCGTAGAGGCGGACGACCGAGGAGACTGAGCTCATGTCGGTGGTGGAGCTCCAAGGCGGCCGCCCGTTCCTCTCTTAGCCTCGGCTTCTCTCGCTCCCTGCTTCGGCTCCGTCGGTGATATCCCCGGCTCTCTGCCAGCAGCAGAGCCAGCGGCGGCGGTGGCAGCTCCTCTCTCCGTGCACTCTCTCGCTCCCTTTCCCGTATCCGTTTAGCGATGGCCCTGGACGGACTAGTCTCTCTAGCGGCCTGCCTCTTCATTTTCAAAGGATGATGGAGCTCAAACTTTTCGGTGCTTGCAACGGGAATCCGGCCCGGAGAACAAATTCCAGGGGTGTTAGCAAAAATAACGAAGCAGGCGACAGCTTCGGGAAAGAAAAGCTACCACTCCAAACGTTAAATACTTGCATATATATCGAAATAAAATGATAAACTCATTTAAAAACATATCAGCATCAGAGGGTCTGCACCGACGCCGCCATCTTGGACAATAGGAATGTGCGCTTTCCCTTTGGAGGGCGGAGTCTGCGTCGACGTAAGTTCAGCGGGCGTCATTACGTGGCACGCATCGTGTATTTTGGACATAGAACATTTATTTCAAAATAGATGTTTATTCAGTCTGGGAGCTTACTTTATTTTCTCTTCATTTTTGAACATTTTTGTTGACACCTTTGTAAACCAGTGCCTTGCTCTATCAGAACATTTAAAAACCCGTGCAACATTTCATGTATGATTCTCTCCCTTTTTATGTTCCTATCACATTATCAACAACGTGTAATAACTGGCACTGTGTTCATATATGGGTTAGGGGCCCATCAAAATAGTCTAACTATATGAAAATGGTGTTTATACAATAGCTAATTTACTCAGAAATACTATGAAACTTGAGTGCTGCCATTTTGTGTCAACTTAAGCAGCACTGCAGTTTTTAAGGAAAGTGTACAGACCTCAACTTTTTTTTTCATATTTTAATGAAAAAGTAGAATAGCACAGTTGTAATAAATGACTAGGACTTACATGAAGTCAATGTGAAATAACAGCATATTTTAAGTTCCCCTTTCCCCAAGTTTCACACATATTTTATCAAGTATTTTTAAGTACACACTATATTCTCAGATCAAACAATAACATATTTATCCCAGGGGTGGGAGCTAGCGTTCAATGCCAGTTCAGTTTTACCTGTCACTGCAACACATGAAATAGAAAGGAAAAAAATCTATACTTTGTTTTTCTTCGCCATTGGAAAATTAGATGTTTGACTGGGATCAAAATTTGGAACGTTTTTCAGCCACAATCACTTTTGTTTTTTATTTGAAAAGGCATTACATTATTACCCAACTCCTGGTTGGTTTATAGTATAATGTAAGTTATCTCAGTGCTGCTTAGAAATGCAGGAGGACTGAGGGTATTTCATGAGTTACATTGTTCACATCATCTATTGTAGCGGTATTACAACTGTCTGGGAAGAAAATAGAGCATGAAAACAATCACTTGTTAGAAATCAAAGAAGTGTGTCTATGACAGGACGTGGGGGGGGGGGGGGGGGGGGGGG
>JAPQRN010000021.1:1519646-1540698 GCA_037367275.1 Coranthus polyacanthus
TCGGGTCTAAATCGCTAGAATTACGACAGCGCCCGAAGGCAACATAAGAGCGGCATCCCCCCAAAAAAAAAAACAACTAAATAAATATCTTTTGTTGCTGAAAGTGGGAGGACTTGTGTGCCATTTGGACCCTTTTAATTTACACATCAACCTTCCCACTTCAGACTAGCATAACATATTCAAACATAAGTCACCCAAACTCCAGGCACCCTGTGAGTATATAAATATCTTTGTGCAAAACTGGCCATGGAACAGGCTCATACTACACGTTATTTCTAATATTAAGTAGAGGAAGTCTTTTAAAGAAACTTTGTTAAAATAGTCCCATGATTCCTCTGCTCTCCAGTGGTCCCTTATCGATGCACAGAATTAAGAGCCATTGTTTCAAACTAAGGTCCACACTCCAAATAATTCTGGTTTTAATTTTTCCCCACAAATAATGCACTTTCACCTGGATTTGCAAATTGAACACCGCAAGTACAAATACAAGCGCTGAGTATACAAGGCTGTTTCAACCCTCATTTTTAACAAGCAACAGAAATGAATACAGCAAGTCAAACTTTTTAATAACTGCACAGTCTCTTTGACCGCAGTGGACTATGGGTGACTATGTTAACTGTACATTTCAAAAAACAAAAAACAAAAGAGACTAAATTGGAGGTACAAAAAAAAAAAAAAAACTTTTGACATCAGAGTGTCTCTACTGGAGAGTGATCGTTTGTTGTTTCTCAAGTCTCAGTTGGGGATAATGAGCACTTCTCCTCCTCATCAAGACATCAGGTAATTACAGTAAAGTTGAGGACAATTACAGAAAGCTAAACACATTCTTTAAACAGAGTTTCCAAAAAAGCGTATTGGCATCGATATCTTGTTGTTGGCAGAGGTTATAGAGGCGGGTTTCTGAACAGCAGTCTGCAAATTGAAATCAATCGTTCTGAATCACAGAACAACAGGTAAAAAGGTTGTTGCTCTACAATGGACCACTGTTGATCTTCAAAGCTAATTCTTCTTGGGAAACCCCCTGATATACATGTACAGACAGGAGACAAATTAAAGGAGAAACCAGTGTAAAGTGTCTTGGGTAAGGTGTTACCACCAGAACATCTTCACTGCACCTCAGTATTAATTCTACAACTGTACAACTCTACTGGAGGGACCATGGATCACAGTTTGTCCAAAAGATAGTCCCTCATGTGGTGTTTTGATGGATGTGGAGAGAGGTGTCTCCAAAATCAACCATATGCATTCGACTGGGCTGAGATCTGGCGAAAGACCATAGCATATGAGTTGCATTATTTTCAGCGAGCGCTCACTGTCCTCACACTGTCATTCCATCTGATTTTTCCTGCAATTTGTCACCGGTCTGTACGTTTCTATTAAGACTCTACCCTTGTTTTTTCATTTATGTTCATGAATGGATAATTGGTCAGTGTAGTGCCCAAGGAAAATATCCCAAAAATTTGGTTGACTGCATTGGTATAAAACGCCATCTCTCGCAGCGCTCCTGTTTTATGCACCCAATGACTGTTGCAGACACTGTTCATTCTCCTTACACCCGTTTGAAAAGTATAGTAAAGAACTTGAGCCTCGTGTGATTATACCAATATCTATACTTCCGAACCTGTGTAGTACACCAGATGAGTGTAAACTGCACAAAACCAACAGGTGGAGACAAATATCAGACAAAACTCCCCTTCTCTTCTTATGGTTCTCCTCCTCACTGGATAGCTGTTGGGTCCAAGTCAAGTTCAAAGTTGTGTGGTTGTTTTTTTGTTTTCTATTACAATTCTGTCCGTGCTTTGGCAGCTGCCGGTGCATACTTGGGCATGAGCTCTGTGATTTTGCGGATGAAGTCGGACTTTTCGGCGCAACCTTTACAGGACTCGCCCCACTCCTCCAGAATCTTCTTCAGGTCCTTCACTTTAAGCTTTTTGAGGTCCACTGTGCTCAAGTCCAGCTGTTTGTCTACATGAGAAATACAATAAAGGAAACAAATTTAACATTGCAACTTGCCAAAACTTTGAGCCTGCCTCCATTTTAGTCACATTTCATATACTTCTAACAGTGCATGTCAATGTCAAATAATAACTCAAAATAAAAATAAAAGAGAATATTTTGGAATCTAGGAAAACAAGGAAAGAGGAATTTAATATTTAGCTCCTTCGGAAACTTACCATATTTAAGTTCGCAGATCTGACTGTCCTTTTTCTTCAGTTTCCCACAGATCTTCTCCACTGGGACGTGGTAACTGAGGGGCTTGGACACCTCGTTGATTATCTTGGTAGCTGCATCACTTGTTGCCCCGATGTAGTAACACTAGACATGTAGAATGGGGAGGAAGATATTGAACTCAGTAATCACAGGGTTTATCATGTACAAAGGGTATTCTGGATGGCTTCAGGTTCCCTCACTCAATATAAAAGTTTTACAACTAGAAACTTAGACATAAGGCAACTGAAACTGATCTTTAGAAATTAATTTACCTCATAAAAACAAAATTTCAACTCCGCCAGAAATTAAGATTTTGCCATGCACGTGCAAAATCAAGCTGCATACTTCCCAAATTACATTTTATTGTGCAAAACTGAGTCCACCCTGCAGATATGGGCAGAGCACCAGCACTATTGATCTTCTGTACAGCTATGAGCTGAGTTAAAGACCACTGCAAAAGTACATTACTGTATTTCCCGTGTATGTAGGACATACACGGGAAATACAACGATGCAGTAATGTATGTAGACACACAACTTTTTTACAAGTTAAATGCTCAAAGTGTTTGCAGCTCACAGAAAAGACTGTACTTCCCATATTCTGGGGGAAAAAACAGCTATAAAGCCAGCACAGCCAGCTCTTAATGTAAACACTTGGCCTAAATCCATCTCACTTGTTTCATGTTTTACACCACTCACTTTATTATGACGTTTTGTCTCAATATGGGGCAACTCTTAAGGTAGCATGTCAAGGTAGAATAGTGATTCTCAGAGTGACAAATGAATGCAACATCTGGATAAAAGAGAACCACACCATCCAATGAGCCCATAACTATGTACACGCTATGAACATAATGGCTTGATGTAGAATTTCCTTGAAGGGCAACATTTTTGACACTTAAACAATTAACAAGTAAAACAACTTTGGTCTTCTCTGATAAGATCAGCTGAACATTAAACATCTGCTGTCGTAATGCAACTTCTTCTTAGAATTAACAGACTTGCACTGCTAACTAGTGCCTCCAATGGAGATCTCATATATAAATGCTTTTATATGTGGCACATAATCAATTGCTGCCAAAGATTAAAAAAATTAGATGTATGATTTCCTTTCGCAATGTTGCCCTTGATTTTAAAAAAAATATCTGACTACAATCACTCGCCAACGACACATACTGTTTTTTTTCTCAAACTACCCTCATATACGACTGCATAAATACTTTACTTACAAAGCGGTTTTCTTTGCCTTTGGCATCTTTGCAGGTTTTTATGATGGCCTTCTCAATGTCTGCGCTGTTGAAGTTTACATTGTTGTCCTTAAGTGATTGATAAAACTTCCCAAGGAAGGACACACACACTGAAACAAAGCAAAAAAAAAGTTTTCACAGGCTGCTGTTGCAGAGAATTTTACTTCAGAGAGAATTTCACAAACACGAGAACAATATTTACATATTCATTTTTGAAGTGACTGGTGGCTTGTTAATCTAGAAAAAAACAGAAACGTATACCTGAAGCTTTTAAATGTGTGAATATCTGGATGGAAGTTGGTAATGACTCCCTGTCCTCAAAGCACAACCTTAAACCATTATCTGCCTTTCACTTCCCTTAATCATTGAGGCCAACAAGTATGGGCTGTTTATTGCAGCAAAACATAAATATGAGCGCTCTGCTGTGAAAGACAGACACTGTCACTATCTATCCACTGTTTTCCTGATTACACAACTATTGTTTAGTATTAAATGTTCTAGTTTTCAAACTGAGTTATTCAGCATAATGTTACGTACCAGTACTCTTACAGTAAGATTACAACCGGAAGATGCATATGTACATTTTTACAAAAAAAACTACACAACATCTGAGAATTTGTATTATCAAAACAAAGGTTTTAATATATATTCACGTATTTATTTAATCTGCACTGGAATAATAATATGCAATATTAACATTTTAAAAGCTGTGACAATGTAAAATGACTAATCTCAGCTCCAACGTCAAATGGCTGTGATCTGTCAATGAGGTAAAAACTATATATATATATATATTTTTTTTTTGTTCTTTTCTCCCGTTGAATAACACTGTGTGACATTTCTGGCCATGACAAACACGTTATACTATCGTCTACAAGTCTCTGCCATTACCACCTGTTTTGAACTAGTTAAATCTCCAAACATTCAACGTTCTGAATCGATCGTTTCTGCTTTTCTTAGCACAGCTGGCATTGCTGAGACGAGACAACCATTCAAGTGATGTTGTAGCTAACTTAAGCTAGCAGACAAACCTACCTTCACACTCTCCTTCTTTCGTAGCATCAGTGATGCCTGGCACCAGAGCGAGCGCAAGAGCCACCGACAACCCGCTTATACACAACATTTCGACACAAATTAACTTAACTGTATATGTCAAATAAGTGCTAAAAGGAATACTTGGCTGTGTGTGTAATTCGCACTCATGAGGTGCTACCGCTCCTGTAGAGACGCCGGTAAAGTGAGCACGCAACCGTTCCTGATTGTACGGGCTTCCCGGTGCCACCTCATACTATATCGAGACGTGATTGGCTCAGAAGTTCGATTCTTCCTGTAGTCTTCCACGCATTTTGCTCTGATTGGACGGAGACGGAACATTCCGGGAACAACGTCCAGTTGGCGCAGTCTGATTGGTCCAGAGCCGGTTCGTGTTCTCATAAAGTGTTTGCATATAGTTTGTGTATCACTGACGGAGACATGAATCATCCCACCTACTGATTAAAAATCATGCTGATGGAATGGAGTCCAACCACAACAACTATGTGATTGTGTAGTATAAATTAAACAAATAGGCTGTTTGAGGAAATAATACAAAAATATAAAATACAAATTCCAAAAAATACAAGAGTAGAATAAGAAAAAAACACCAAATACTAAAACTGTATCCACAGCATCCATTCGAACTAAACACCTTTACAATTTTAGAATTTATGCTAAGTCATATTTTCTCCACTAGGTGTCGCCACTTCATTGTTTCATGTGGTCTGTCATTATTCAGTGCAACCATTATTATTAATAAGCAGAAGGCTATATTATGGCAAGCCGTTTTAATGTAAGACAACTAGACTGACTCAGTGATGGAAGAAGGATTCAGGTCCTCTACTTGAGTAACAGTACCAATATCCCACTGTGAGAATACTCCATGACAAGTAAAATTCTGTAAAATTCTGCAAAATGCAGTTAGAGTATGAGGAGTAAAAGTAGTCTCTGCGCAGTAAAACGATTCCTGTCGGCGTTTTACTATTATATATAGTGTATTTAGATTCATATTGGTGCGGCAACAATGTGTATGTTGCATTTTACTGCTGTGGATGTTTAACATTGAGCTCATTTGAACTACTTTACAAACTGACGGTAGTTTAATCTACAGCAGGGCATCATATTCTATAAGATCATCATATGTTTGTAGCATCCCTGTGCTGTAAGAATCAAGTAGCTCTAAAAAGTCGACTTTTCACTTTAGGAAAACAGCCCTGTTTTCAGCTTTGTGACAATGTTATTTTCCAGGGAATCCAACAGGGTTTTTAAAGAGTTTATAAGAAGGAGGATAATTTTAAACTCAGCCCAAGAAGAAACAGACAGTCCTTCAGTTAATCACAAACATTCAAAGCCAACACATTTGGAGATAAGAGGCTTTCACTGAACAGGAAGGGGGTGAAAAACGAACTGTAGATAGTTGAAATTGGAGTTTTTTTTCCAGGTAAGAATTATATTTTCTGTCAAAAACACAGTTTTGGATATCTGAGATTGAAAGCCCAATGGCAGAAGTGGCATCACATTCACCATTCAAACCCAGCTCTCAGACCTTCAATCATGCAGTAAAAAGAAAAGCAGTCTCCACCACTAGACGCTTCTCCTCTTATCAGGCAGCTGCTTCATAGCAACTCATGGCCAGAAAAAGACCATACAAAAACTTTCTTACTCCCACATAATATCCATTTTCAATGAGGTCAAATAGTATGAAATGGAAGGAAATGTATTAAGTGTTAACGTTTTAATGTTGTTTATGATCCCCTAACCTAAGACTCAACATTATGTATATATTTTTTTGAAACGTAAGTAATTATATCATTGCAGGTTTCTGAAAAGTTTCATTTCAACTATACACATATCTGCAATCCATATCCAGTGACTGAACATTAAAACGGCCAATTATATATATTATAAGATTTTTTTATTTTTTTTTAGATGTCTTACATTTAGTTTTGAGTAGTATGTAGATGTCTATGAATACAATTTATATTACAAAGAATGTTATTATGACTATCATTTTAACTGATAAGAAAACACTTTCGACCTAGAGAACTGCTATTATGGATATCTAAAATGTAATTACAGATAGGAGTGTGGTTCCATTAGATGTTCAAATGGCTTGTCATAGATATATGCTTATCTCAGGTGAAACTAAACTCTCTGCACCACTCAGGCTCTAACTCTTACTCTAATTATAGTTTACACAATATTTAAACAATATTCTTACCTTTAGCACATGATACTTTTGGCGGATGATATGACATTAATCATTCGAATGACTGTAGAGGTTTGTGTTTTAACTTTTGGAATGAAAATGTGCCTTGAGACATTCTCATATGGATCTAATTTTATGTGCCAAGCTGTGTTCACCGCAGCACAAGGCTTTCTGGGTGCCTGTTATATAACACTGACGTAATACTGTGTTCCCAATTCAGTTTGCGTCCTTGGCCAACTTAACTACGCTACGTCCAAAGATGTCAATATAGAAACACGGTGTTATTTTTGGTCAGTATGTTCTGTGTGTCAAATATACCGAAGTGAAGTAACTTTTATAACTTGAATGGAAAAGTACAAATAGTAAAAAAAAAAAAGTGACGTGGTTGATTTTTCTTTTCTTTTTTTTTTTTTGCTCTGTTTACGTCAGCGGGGCTGCGCGTTGGTTGTTGCAGAGTCACTGCTAACGGTTCGACTGTAAACAAGGGTGAGGAGAAAGAAAAGTCGCGAATTAGGCATTAATGTCTGCGTCGTTAATGTCTGTTGCTATTCAAAATAGATGATCCTTCGCAAGCGATTTTGCGACAGAAGTCCGATCACCCATGCGAAGTCTTTTAATAAGGCTACTGGTCGTGTTTTTGTGCGGAGACAGTCGCATAGAACTAGCCGTTGAAGCTAACATCGGCTAGTCAGTCCCTTTAGCTTGCCCTATTTGTCGCTAGCCTCGCTGGCTTGTGAACATCTGAAGGCCTTTTTGCGAGTGAAACGCACTATATGCCCTGGGCATATCTCTCTTTACTGCGACCAGGATATCCTGAACCGTGAGTATCACGTCTTGTGTCTTGTGAGGTTTTTGAACTGTAAACACCGTGTAAATTGACGTCCTGTTTCCAGCTAGCCCGTTAGCTTAGCAGCTAAAGTAGCTAACTTGCTAGCATTAGCCAACAGGGTGGGAGTGCTTATGAAATCCACTGTTTACAAGCAGTGGCGGCGACTGTTGTCGATGTTGTTTTGATCAGGGATTAATGGGTGTCACTGTGGCGGTTCATGCACAGTTGACATCCACGTTGTTTTAACACATTCTTATTTTTTATCCACAGATCCGTTGTTTGTCTCGCACGCGATGAGTAGTAAACAGGCTGCGACTTGAGCAACATATTGAAAAGAGACACACGAGCAAATTAACATCTAATGTGGTTGACTGTGTTTAAAAAAAAAATTATTTTAACGTATTTTCACGTTGGAAATCAATATTATTTAGTGTACTTTGAAGCGTTCTTGTTACAGTCAAGGGGCTGTTTTTCCATCACTGTCGCCTTAATCCTACAGTACTGTGTGGAATTCGCCACTGAATAAATATATTGTGTCGCAAATGATTCCATATTTCAGTGACAACTTACTGCTGTGTGTTTGTGTTTCAGCTGGGTGGCTGGTCAGAGCAGCCTCCTCCCAACATGGAGGCAGGAGGGAAGGACTGTGAGGATGAAACACTGCAATCAGCATTTAAGAAGCTGAGGGTTGATGCTGAAAGGTAAATGGCAACGTCTCTGGTCCGTACAATGGTGTCTGGAGTCTTGTGCTCTGCAGCTGTCAGGATACATTTCAAATATGTTTGTTCTTGCTACACATCGTGGTATGCTTTAGAAGTATGGTATGGAAGATGTTCTGGTATTGTTACCCTCCTATATTTACGAAACTCCTTTAAAAGGCTGTTTTCATTTCCTTAAGCAACAGGAAAGACCGAATTAGTGACTCTAGCTATGCAAGGTTGACGTTGCCTCATTGTTTGTTACTGCAACCTGTTTTCCCGTTTCATTCGATTAGGGCTGCACAGTTTGGTTAAAAAGTCATGTTGGGATTATTGTGGACAGTATTTCAGTTTGCGATTTGCGTCAACTTGCTTGGTTATCAAGGAAAATGCACAAAATACTGATAATTTTGAACTGTGTATTTTTTCCCAACTCAAACATATAAACTTAAACTAGAATAAAAAGAAGTCCAGAAAAATGTAGTGGGTTTCATTTAGCATTTTTTTACACACTACATCCCTCTGCTCAGCGCCCCTGAATTCAAAATATCACCGTACGCACACCAGACCTTTACATTGCAGCCTTTTGCACAGGTTGACATTGCAATTGCAATCCGATTAATTGTGCAGCTCTTCATTCTATGTAAAGTTTAGATTATTATTTTAGTTTTATGTAATTAATTAAGTTCCTTTTTTTAAAATTTAATTTCTGGCTTGTCACATGTCAGAGACAGTGTATTAATGTTAAAACAGAGTTGTATGTATTTTCATGTTGGGCTTTGGTGGTTTGTATGTGGCAGGCTTAACGTAAAGTTGTAATGTTTCTCATTTATTTATTTTTTTCTTCTTCTTTCCAGTTTACCTGGAGCCGTGAGTGCTTCAGAGGCTTCGGCTCCCAGAGTAGCGTCCCGTGCTTGTCTTGACACTAGTGGAGCTAAACCCAAACTCAGCTGTCCAAAGGACAACTGGCACGGGTAGGTTGAGGCTCAGTCACTAGATATATGGTCTTGTGAAATGAAGGTTTCATTTTTCACTTTGTGTGGTTTGTAAATCTTGCCAAGAGAAATACATTTCTCAAACTGCTTGACTGTGCTGCAAGTTTGCACAGTCAACTTCAAGGTGTAAAGCCAAGTTTATATTCATTTTACAGCTCTGGAAAAAGACCTTACATTTATACTATTTCAGGGTTTTTCCTGGCTCAAATTGAGGCAGAGGTGGTACCGTCCTGAACACGTGCACGAGGTTCTAATAATTATACGATGGAAGAAAATGACAATTACTAAGCTGAAACAATATGGTAACCAGTGCATTTACTTTTACTTTATCATACAAGCACGTCATGTAAACAAAACCAGGGATTAAATGACAAAGTAAATGTAATCACATATTTATTTATTAATTTCCCTGCATAAATTTGTCGGAGTTTTCAAAGAAAAAAATAGATGTAAAACCCCTTTTTATTTATACACCACTAAAGTAATATTTCTTTTACATAAAGATCAAATCAGAGTATCTCATAAGTGACACCAAAGTCAGATGCAAAAGATGTTGTTCCAAAATGGCACATTTTAAGTCATTTATCAGACTCAAAAATCCAAATATTTACTGTGGAGGTGTGTTATTGTCCTGCAGGTTTGAGCACTTCACTGTCTGTGGGACAAAATAAAACCTAAACTAGTTACTTACATTATATAGACATTTTTAACTATTATGAACCTAACCGTACCCTAACCTGACCACTTATATCTGCTATTCCTAACCATATCCTAAATTTAATACTATCCTCAAACTAGATGAGGAAGCTACAGGAAACATCAACTCAGCGACATGAGATGAAAAGACAGCTTCAGCAGAACCTGATGGACACTTAAAACGCAAAAGTTTACAAACCCGTATTAACGTAACATATTTGACCGAGTTACCTCATGAAATGCCACACGTGTATTTAAGTTTAGCCACAGCTTTTATTGTGAAGGTGAAAACGGAGGATGAACGGAGCAGGTGACACACGAGGACAGACTCATAAGTATATGTGGACTTTATAACCTTCACTTATATTAGCAACAAGTTGGTTAAACATCACGGAGCGTTTAACACTAGCAGCTAATGTTAGCTAATGAACACCTGAGGAGTTTGAGAGAGAGAGAAACGTTTCCGGTTCCGTGTCTGATTAAGATACAGAACGAGGCATCAGTATTACACTCGGTGTGTGACAGACAGTTCAAAGCTTGTTATAAAACAGTGTTTCACATGAAAACGCACATCAGAGTTTTGTTGAGAGCTGGAGGCAGCACGAAATTTTGCAGAGGTGGCCACTTCCGAATTTTATATGCAGGAAAAACCCTGCTATTTATGGGAACGTGTTAGAGTTAAATTATTTCTTCTAGAAACTTCTTACAAAACTTTTATTTCTGCCAAATAAAAATATTGTCATTTAAGGCTTTTATTTGACAACGAATGAAAAAACAATAAATACAGTGTTTTGAGACCTCGAATACTGCAAAGAAAACAAGTTCTTATTTATTTTTAAACAACACAACATTATGTTTTGAACATGGGAAGTGTTCAGAAGTCAATACTTGATTTAATCACCCTGGTTTTCAATCACAGCTTTCATGCACCATTTAGAGATTTGTTGGGTGTTTTAGCAACATTGCCGCTTCCAGACACTAAAACGCAAATAGCTCAGCTTTGTTTGTTGGTTCGTGACCATCTGTCTTCGTCTTGATCACATTCCAGAGGTTTTCATCTGAGAGACCCAACTCAATTCTGATTGAATGCATTTGCATAGGCTCAATACATTGTTTTGAAAGCACGGAAACAATCAACTATAATAGACCTAAAGATAGAGTGGCCTCACAATGCAACAAACCGTCGCTTCACAGAGACTTGTTAATTTATGCAATATAGTTACAACGCTGAAAGGCAATCACTGGATTTAATAATAATGACAATTACTATTTTGTAGGTAATTTAAAGAGAACAAATTAAGTTTCAATTATTTTCTCCCACATTTGCAATGAAAAAACTATATTTAGGTATGTGTCATGAATATGTGGAGCTACATCTACCCAACTGCCTTCCCCCTTAAGAGTCAATATATCCAAACACTATGTTTACTATGCAGTGTTTCGTGTCTTTTACCTCATTTTTATCACTCAATTCTCTTTCTCCCTACCTTCATTTTTTAGATGTACGAGGAAAACTTCCAGAGGAGCATCCAGAACTCAGCGGCGTCGGAGGTCCAAGTCCCCCATCCTCCACCCGCCGAAGTTCACCTACTGCAGCACGGCTACAGCCGCCGCACTGTCGGCCCCCAGTGGCTGCTTGAAGCAGCAGCGCCTGGCCCTGCCTGAGCCAGCGGAGCCGTGTCCTGCAGTCGACGGAAGAACACTCGCCTCCATAGCTGCCCCAGCCCACAAAGAGCTCTCTTCCTCTGACGCTCGCAGCCACATTTCTCCTCTGGTGTTTGGATCTTGTGCTAGGTATGACACACATGTTGTAGCTGGAGCCGTGGTTTCCGCGCCATCTTTACAAGAGGTCCCCGCTACTGCTACTCCTGCTGCGACCGCCTCCGGAGACGTCCAGTCGAGTGAAGACAGTGGCCCAGAGAAAAGTGCCTGTGACAGAGCAGAGTCTGGGGTACCTCAGAGATCTGTACCTGCTGAAGCCGCTGACTTCAGAGCGTTATCCAAGCTCCACAGCAGCAGCGCGGCAGAAAGCCTCCACCCCCCTTGCTCCTGCGCCCAGAAAAAGTGTTCAGATTCCCTGGAAGGCCAGGAACAGAGCGGCCACGGGGCGGAATCTCAGTGCCAGTGTCAGTCCCAGCGCGTGGGCTGGAATGATGTGGAGGTGTACTCCTTCACAGGCCTCCGCAATGTCATCTCAGAGTGTGAGAGGACCCTGCCGAGCCACGAGGACACCCCCAGAACTCTCAGTACCAACATTAATCCCACCGCACCTACATCACCTTCATCACCATCATCGTTGTCATCAGGTTCTCCTCGCTCGTGTTCGGAGCAGGCACGAGCCTACGTCGATGATATCACAATAGATGACCTTTCTGGTTACATGGAGTATTATCTATACATCCCCAAGAAGATGTCACACATGGCTGAGATGATGTACACTTAAGAAAGTAACAAATATTATTATTATTATTATATCAAATAAGGAATTATTAAGGTTAAGAGTTTTTTCTGTTATTGAGGAAAAGGTGGCCTATGAGGAAAGTCAGTAGTGGGTAGAAAAAAGGATCAGGCATGAAAGTTGTAATTTAAATAAACAACGTTAATTCATTTTAACCCAGGTTGAAATGTTTCCACTTTCCCCTGCCCTCTGTTTGAGACTCTCCCTCGTTTTTCTAGAACTGACAGACACATTACTGCCAACTATTTCTCATTAGTTTCAACCCTTCTTTTTGTGCTCTCTGGGTAACTTTACAAATTTTCAGTTTACAAATAAAGTTGCCAAAGCTCTTGGTGCAGGGTCTTGCAGACGGAGATGATACTGTAGTAGGAATATGCAAACTTGTAAAGCCAAGTGTGATTCTGTTTGTGGTATTGTGACATTGAAAGTCACCTGTCTGGATTTAATTTCTCTCAATAAATAAACTGATTTTGTTGAAACAGTTGTCTTTGTCTCTTGAGTCAAAGTAGACACTGTTATGCACAGCAGCTTCTGTTATGTAATTTCATTTGCATATTTATGAGATTCTTTAACAACAATTTCATTTTTGGAGGGTTTTCGTTTAACCCGTCTACATTCCAACACCATAAAAAAAAAACAACATGCTCTACCAGCTCATGTGTCACATGACCCCGAGATGATTTTTACCTACACAAACATGGACGACTTCAAGCATCTGAATAAAGAACATCAAGCAAACTGGTGCCGAAGTCCTCACGGTACAGATTAGAAATGGTGCCGGCGTTGTGTCGTAGCATTAGGAAACAGTTGGCCAAGCTTTACAGCATCTGTAGCTGTTTTCTGACCCGTTTTGATAAGAATCCTTAGAAGGAAAACAGGAAACCCAATTAAAGGAGAACAAGGGCGTTCAAGGACATTTCTGCAAGTGTCCAGCGTCAGATTATTTAAACACAGGGCAAGTCAGGTGCTGAGTAGTCAGTTAATGATGTACTCAAGCTTTCGTGTATCAGTGCGTTTTTTAAAATAAATTTCACTTATACGCAAACCTTTGGAGTTACAAGAAGAGCGTGTCGCTGTCGGGGCTTTCAGTGGGCTGCTGCACAGAATGCGGGGTTTTCCTCTGTGGTTTCACGCCACTTTATACATCACAGCAACACAGTACAGTGCTGTGGTTATTTCTTGCTATGTTTCTCATCAGTAAGGTATGAATGTGTGATTACTGTGTATTGTTGTTTGGACATTCCCAGCCAGGCTTATCTGCTGTTTGACACATTATACCATCAGAGACCAAACCACTGACTGGTGCTGTTCAGTTTCACCTCACACTGACTGTACTGGACGTTTTACAGTTGTGTGTATTATGTCCAACAACGGTTCGTTTGATTCATTTGTTCAACGTGTCCTGAGGGATTTTTCACTTATTATAAAAACTTAAGTGACAAAGACCATTGTTGTGAGACTTTGTTACATGCTATGTAAAAATGAAACTGTATGTGATATTCACATAGGCTTCTCTGTAAAACACAAAACCTAAACATGAAAATCACTTAGCAGTTTAATGATGCAATATAATGCAACGCCAACACCTGCAGAGTGTTTAATGGACCCACTGAGGCCTGATTTCTCCCCCCGAGCGCCGTGTTAAAACACGTGTTGCTTTTACAATCCTCTCAAACTGATTGTTTTGCCTTACATTCGTTTTTGTAAACACTTGAATTTGACTCGGTGTGGCCTTCGTGCTCTGTTTCCATGAAAATGTGACCTTGAACCTCCCGAACGTGGCCGACTGAGGTGACATCTCAAAGAGCCACGAACCCGACACGAGGTCGCATGAGTATCTGTAGGTAACTTTCTGACTCTTTCTTGGGAAACTGAGACGCTAAATGCATTGTGTTTTTGGTGAAGAAATAACACGGCTTCCTTTGAGGTCTGTGACACGAACCACATCAAACATCGATGCTGACGGCTGGTATGAAAGACATGATAATGCAATTCTTTTTTTTTTTTTTAATGAGGGTTATTCTTCTTCATCTTTAGGTCTGAGTGCAAACAACAAAGTACACGATAAATCACAGGTACAAAATCTTTACCAGTGTGGCCAGTGTTTTTCACTTCACAAGCTAGTTTGAAGTGTTGTAGCAAGAAAAGAAACATACACCGTGACTGTGCTATTAGACAACCTGGGTGATCTATAAGGCTTAGACTTTGGATTTAACTTTTTTCAAGCTGGCTGTTATTTCTACTCCAGTGGTTTACCATTGTTAGTCCTATTACAACCTATTATGTCATGCTACCCGTATGTATCTTGGTAAATCTTATTTTACAGAAAAATAAAAGATAAAAACAGGTTTGCTGCTCTCTGAGGTGCAACAGTCATAACTAGCCACCAGGAGGCAGCGTTTCTTCGTATTTTCCCGCCTCTCCTCACAGCCCAGTGTTTACAGTATTGGGTTCGAAAGTTGACTTGCTGCATGACCTAGAATGATTCAGTAGGGCGTGCCTCTTTTCTTTGGTGCCCAGGGATGAAAAAGATCTGTCCATCATGAGCCAAAAAGCATAAAGACAAAGAGCTAAAGTAATCAGACATGTTCTGGACTGATGGAGCGAGAGAGTCCAAAAAAGAAACCAAACACTCAAGCTGTTCTAAATCTAAGGACAGATTGCCTGTTTAAAGTGATTTCTCAATCTCTGAATTTGTCTGTTTCTCGTTCGGTTTCTGCGGCAGATTGCACCCATCCCGTGCTTTTCTTTACAATATGACTTACGTGTTGTCTCTCACCGTTTATTAAACAAGCAGCTAAAACAGATAGGTCAGCAATTAATAGCATTATTACAGTTACTAGACATTAACAGAAGCAAAGAACTTAAGTCAGGAACGACTCACATCGAACAAAACACATCCTTAAATTGATGAACTTTGTGCCGAAAAAGGTCAACTTAGTGTATCTAACTGTACAAATCCCTGTTACCAACATGATTTAACATTAAGAGGCAGATGATCAAAGTGTGAGGGAACCAAAGTGAAATTCTGGCAGAATCTCAAATATCTGATGCGTAAAGTCAGACCTTAAAATAAACACATGCCAGTGGTTTTCTGTTGTAATCTCATAAACATTCCTTTGGACACGAACGCGAGTCCCAAGACGGTATTTCATAATCCAGAATGAGTTGTGTGTGTCTGTTTCTGATCAACACCCGCATGCCTCAAACCTGAGCTCCAGAGGAAGACTTAATGTACACAATGTGTTTAAAGAATGCGAGGTCCTCAACGTGACATGTGGCATGTAATCACTAATTACATTTTTTGAAATGCATTTCATACATTTTCTATGACAGATTAGCGTGTTATTAACTCATTAGATGCCGTTACCAACATTTACACTATAAATAATGTGTCATGGGGCCGTTTGAAGTGACAAACCCGCAGAGATTTATCACCTGACGCTGCAGCATCATTCGTCATTTATGGCATTCGTCAGCTCACTGTTTGTTGTTTTGTTTGTTTGTTTTTTCTGGTTGGAAACTCTCTTGGCTTACAGTGATGTTTTTGGATGTAGCCAGCAACTGTTTTAGATAAAAGCCTTAAATGTTACTGAAAAAATAAGGAAAATAAGAGTTTCTAAACATCTCTTTCGTATTATGAAATCTCGTAATTATGTTGTTGTCGTTGTCTGTTACGTAAGTCCTCTCTGCACTTTTTACAATTGAGCAGCAGTTTGTCATGGCACGTCGCAGGTGATTTGTGGGAGTCTTTCTTTTTGCAGGGTTCTCCGGCCCTGAAATAAAAGTGCAACCTTTGACCAGAAAGCAAATGAGTCCAGTTTAAAGGTGTAGTGGACAGCAAGCAGTCAGCAGCAGAAGAAACATATCAAGTGAAACTACTAAAACCGATGAAACAGTTACTAACCTCGTCTTTATTTTTTAATTCACTTCTTCTTAAAACGTCCTCGGGAAGTGAACCAACAAACCTAAAAATCTAAGTTTGGGAAGATAAACCTCCCTCTGGATATGAAGTTAATTTGCGGTGCATGTCGGATGCTGAGCTTTGGGAACAGAGATCGTGGCAGAAAGTTGCTGCGGTTGCGGTTCCAGTGACCCACATTTAACAATGACCACAAACAAATGGCTCTCAGAAAACAATCTCCACAAACAACGACCACAAGACTTCTCTCCAAGTTCGACCTGGAGAGTCCTCTGCCGAGCCACAACAGAAGAATGCATTGTGACTATTCAAAGCCTTTGTTTCAGAGGAAAATGAAAATGTGAATGAATTCAGGATGTATGACGATAAAGTCCAGAGTGCGGAGTATGGCTCCAGGATGATGACAGCAGGGCCTCTGACAGGGGAAGTGAGTTTGTTGGCCAGCTGTCCCAGTGTGTCCGAGGTCCAAAGGTCTGACAGAGAAACTTTACAAACAGCCTTAAACCAAATCATTTATCACTTAATATCTCAGCATTTACATCCCCACTGCACTCTTATTTTGACAGTTCATCAGTTCAAGAATCGTAACTACTCTTGACTATTGAAAATACTTTTCTTTTGTTATTCCGCTGTATGAATAACTTTAAAGCCAAACAAAAATTCGGCGCTCAGAACAAAGCAGAGGAGGCGCAGGCCAAAATAAACAGCTGATACTATGTTGCAGACAAAGCAGAGTAATACTCGATGGAATTTGAGCAACTTTACAAGATTAAAACAACATGCATTTCATTATTGTGTACATGACGACAATAGTAGATCATCTAATGTGTCCTTCCTGCCGAATTATTTTCGAAAGGATTAAAAGGAAAACATTCAACGGCTTTCCTGTCACAAGCCCTGGCAGCTGATATCTGTCACTAGGCTTGACGTTCTTCTGCAGAAGACGAGGGGGAACTCCACAGTCAAACTAACCACCGACTGATGAGAAAAGAGCCAGGACTTTCTCTGCTGTGTTTCTTTAATGTATCAAAAACCCATTAAAATAGAAACAGACTTTTCCATCAGTTGTCACAGAAGAAGCAGGAAACCGCAGCGAAACCACCACGAGTCTCTGAGGCACTTTACACTCTCCGTTTTCTCCAAAGCCTTCTGGTGCAGCTAATGCAGCTTCATCCGCGGGCTGAGTTTCATTTGGTGCCATGATAGTTCAACAAAAACCACAGCTCCGTTTTCTGGCACAGGCATCTTTTACACCTGTTGTTAAAATGTGATCTTTATCAGCGTCGATAAGACTCCTCGCAGTCTTAATGAGACCTATTCGACAGTGAACAGACACTAGTCATAGTAGGAGAAGGCGGCAAAAATGCATTCTTTACTCAGGTGAAAGAACAAAAAACACAGGCTCCGAAATGGACTCAAATAGTAAAAATAAATCGTATTTCTACATTTTCACTGTTTCTGTGCAAAGCTGCCGAACCTCACATCAGTCGGCGTTACTTCTCCTGGTCTTGGACATCTCATTATAGAGGACACCTTTTCTCTGCGGTCAAGTCTCCTTCTCCTTCTCCTTCGTCTCTTTTGTCTTTTAACGTCTTTAACTACTACATGCTCTGCTTTATACACCAAGGTGTATTTTCTATGTGTTCGGTCCATGCAGTCTGAAATCGGTCCTGATGTTAGGAAGGGCACTGACAGTAGTTGAATTTACGGACATTTGTGGTAAAAGAGTACAGCTATCTGTACTGCCGGGTATCTGTACTACTTAAGTACACTAACAAAGTATTTGTACTACTCTGTAGATACTGATGCTGATAGCAGATGGCAACAGGTAGCAAGACCCTGACACAAAAGCACACCAAATGGAATCAGCCATAAATACTTGCCCCTGTAAGTTAATGAAGGATTTTCTGCACTGTTTATTTTTTTTTTGCACTTTTTGTTCTCATTCCATCTTGCCCTGTCCTTGAAGAGCGCCTGGTTCAGCATTGAATTTGTCAGGTAATGAAAGTGTCGCGTACAAAGATGCTGCTTTTTAATTTGCGTCTAATCGCCTCTCAATCAGATTTCACTTCTAGCGGCAACGAGTATCAAAATGTCCCGCAAAAAGTCCCCCTGATGTCAACATAGGATGGGAATGACGGCGGTGAATATCTCTGGGCACATTTTGAACAATTTTCCTGCCTCGTGTCTGCTTTTCTTTTATTCCCATGTATAAATAGTCAAGTTTACCCAAGACTCATTTCACAATCGCAGAGTTCTCTATACAGACGAACAGCAGATAGAAGTGGAAAAAAAAACACACAAAAAAAAAAAACCACGGGTACTATTTGTGCATTCGAGTGTGTGTCTGTGAAGTTTATGATGAGATGAATGGCAATGAGGAGAGATCAAAGACAAGCACAACAAAACTGTGCAAAGAGTGAGAAAGGGAGTGGGTGTTGATCAAAAAGGTCTGTTTCACAAGCAGAACATACACTTGATCGGTATTTATAGATTCACACTTTCCTTCACTCGTTGATAGTCTCACATGACATGAAGTTGTTTCGGGACATGGTGACTTCTCTGCTCTGTGCATCCTCTTCATCCTCTCTTTCCCAAAATGGGCGGCGGAGCTGTTTTTATTTGGTCACCAGAGTAAAATACGCGTTGATATGTGAATTCATATAAGAATAGCATTTTAAGGAAGAGTTTCATGTTGACCAAAGTCACGTGAAATGCAGGAGAAAGACCTCGAGATGAAAATGACATCACAGAGACGAGAGGAAAATGACGTAAAAGATGCAACAAGATGAAAATATTAAAAAAGAGAGACGTTCCAGACAGCGTTCCTAGAGTGACGATTGTTGACTATCTGGTCATCCGTGATGGACGTTCAGACAGTCCAGCATTCAATTAATTCAATTTCAGTTTAATTTTTTGATTCATTTCTTCTTCTCTACTTCTGAGGTCTCTTCCCTTTAATCACGAGAACATTTACCTATACTTGAGCTACGTGATTTGCCGTATGTGCTGAGGTTTTGGATTTGAACGGGTGGTATTTCCTCTAAACAAAAAAACTGAAACGTCAGTGGATTATCAAGGGTAACTTCATAAACATCCAGCCGACAGACAGCTGCCGTTACAAAGCGGCGCAAGCGATTTCCATGACTGTCATTTAGTGAATTTAGGTCATTAAAATGTTTTCACACACTTACTCGGTTTTTCTTTCCATACTTCTTCATGCTCACTTTTTTTTAACACCTCCCTGGTTTTTGTTTGCAGGAATGTGGGACCTCAGATCAGGTTCCTATAATGTCACAAATGAAAAGAGGGAGAGAGATACTGTTACAGACAGAGAGAGAGAGAGAGAGAGCGACAAAGAGAAACAAGGTGCAGCTGAGACGGAGAGATTTTGAACGAAAGAAGAATAAAAAAAGACAGATATTTGACTTTTCAATCAGTAAAAGGTGACGCTTTGTGTCCTTATAGATGTTGATCTCATATTCCTCCCTACTGGTATACTCCCGCTGAAATATTGATTTTCATATATATAATTTGACATGACTTTTCAAAACTCTAAGCATCGAGCGTTTGGGGAGTGTTTGGCATTAAGGGGACCTGTTTACAACTGATGACTAATTGAATATCAGGATTACTGATGTTAAAATGCCTGAAAATCTGAAGCGAATGGAAGAACACAAAGACTCAGACTGTAAAATACAACCATAAAAGCAGGACATGGGCCCCAGATAGAGAGACGTTGTATTTAATTACCTGTTTGTATTGACAGGAAATGGCGAGACAACTGAATGCGTTTCCTTTCTTCTCCCCTGGGAGCAACCTCCACCTCTCCACGCCTCATTCTGATCCAGACTCGTCCTCCTTTGTATCCATCTTCACGAGGTTTTCCCAAAGTCCCAAAAACTGCTACAAATGCAAGCGCACGTATCAGAAAGTATATTAATTAATAACAAAGCGACGCATTCATAGGCATAACTGGCCAATGTTTCGGTAGGTGGAGCATTTTTCTGCTTAGCCCACAAACACTCATGCTAAATGCCTGGCCCCCACTGTTTATTCCAAGTAGTTTTAAACACATCACTTCCTGTTTACCACAGATTCTCCCTGGGGAGAGAAAAGCCTGGGCTTTATGTGGGATCACTGCTGGAGTAGAGAGCAAGAAAATACAGGGAATTACTTAGCATTTTCAGTAATGGAGTGAGTGTTTTGAAGGAAGTAACTTTTTGTTTTTTATCATTGTGACATATTTCATTAAATAAATAATGACTTGGCGTGAAATTACAAGAAAGACGGTTTAACACTGCAACTTCAGGAAGAACAGTATTAACACTGGCTTCTTACAACGCTGCCTTATGTTTTTTAAACTGTTCCTGTTTAGCTCCGGTTCACAAATCCATAACGCGCGTCGATCGACTCATTCTGCAGGGCCGCTGCCGCCACAGGGGGAGGCCTGGACTTTATCCCGGTGTTCACCCCTCTTATTTGACCTCTGACCTCTCTGACCGGGTTCACAGCTCGCTCAGGGTGGTGTTTGGCGATGACGGGGGACACAGTGATTTGGGGCTGCAAAGTCTAAATGTTTCCACATGCTTCTGTTTGTACATCTGAGTGTGATGTGTGAGAACCTCATCGGTGGGAAACCAGTCCTGAAAACAGAAACTTTGTGGGTCATACACATATAGATAGATAGATAGATAGATAGATAGATAGATAGATAGATAGATAGATAGATAGATAGATAGATAGATAGATA
>JAPQRN010000021.1:1540798-1554899 GCA_037367275.1 Coranthus polyacanthus
AGATAGATAGATAGATAGATAGATAGATAGATAGATAGATAGATAGATAGATAGATAGATAGATAGATAGATGCTGTTTTCATAAATAAATCTACAAATGTGTTCTGACAGCATTAAGTAACAGGGTGGCGTGACGCCAGCTGAGTTGCTGTTAACCCCTGCTACTGCCTTAACGACATCTCATAAGTCAACACTGAAGGGAAGACGGTCATTACCCAAACCGTTGACCAGGCAGAGGATATGTAAAGGAGTCAAAAGAGTCGAAGGCAAATCTGTGAGTGTCAAGACCATCTTCTTTCACCAGCAGATGAATACCGAGAAACACACACCTTTTCCGGGCAAATGACGAGGAAAATAATATCTCCTTTTATTCAGACGTGCCCCGGAGCCAGCGCTGAGTCACATCAACAAATCACAGGAAAGTGTACACACATAAACACCAATACACGCACAGCGTAGCACTCGGTGCCGTGGGTCCAACAAGCTTCCAAAGCAGATACTAATGAGACTAATATATACCTGCTTAAAGAAATGCCCTGTGGACACTGAACAAACTGTGGAACTTATACAGGGTAGCGTCACATCACTGATTTTGTAAACAAAGCAAAATTCTATATGTGCATAGTACACACACACACACACACACATAAACACACACACATAAACACCTACACACGCAAATCCGTTCCTGTAAACGTGTCAATGTCAGCAGGCATGTCTGAGATGCTCTTTTCTGTTTGACATGTCCTACGGCTGAGTTTTAGTCATTTGATTGAATCACAATAAGCCAAGCTCTTATGGCTACAGGGGATGTGTACGAACACAACCGTCACCCGGCAAAGCGGTGTGTTAGGCAATCACTAAAGTTGTAAGTTGGCAAGATGCAGATAAAATGATTTATTTCACAATGTGAGCTGTTCCAGAGTTGTAAAACTTTTCCTCAAGTTACTATAAACTGCGGTGCAGAGTTGTGACATTTGAACAGTCATTAAACTTATGAATCTACCTGTTACTTGAACAGACAGCGCCTCTGACGATGCTCCGTGCATTTCCTGTGTGGTTTCTCCAAGACATAAAGAGCGAAATAACCCTTTAATCCCCCTCCTCATTAGACGGAAATATTATGATGAAAACAGCCACAAGTCCGACAGGAGTCCTGCTGTGCTATGAATAGATCCTGTGTGCAGTAAAGTATGTGTCTGTTACTGTTCATGTGTTATCTGAGGAAAGGAATGTTTATTTATGGAAGCTCCTTAATTTAGTCACGCCAGTTATTAAAAACGCTTTCTAAAATGCCCTTTTTTGGCAACGGTACTACCGTAAAAACGTACAGTAGGATGCCTGCAAGATGTCGAAGAATAGGCACAAGTCATTAATTAATCACAGACCAAGAAAAAACACAAAAGAAGAAAAGAAGGAGGCCATTTTCAAGTGGATTTAAATTCTGATAATGATGTTGGCAGTCTGTTTACTTCTATAACATTAAGTACAGTCGACGTCATATCGACCTTTATCCAACTTCCACGCGTGAACGCTGCAGAGACCCACACAGCTCGACCCAGTTGAAAGGAATTTGCTGCATTAAGTGGAAACTGGGAAAAGGTCTCAAATACGTCACCAAAGTGCAGCCACTTCCTGTCGGTGCGGCTGGATTTTCTCCCTGGCGCTTACAGATATTTGCACAAGCTTGAGGAGGGCTTGAACAGAGTCTTTGATGCAACGGGGTTTGCATGCTGCGGGAGTGTGGACCTTGGAGTTTAGGTTAATCCTCACCCTGTCACAGTTGCTTTGAGTCTAGAGCTTCACCTCAGCGGAACGCATGCGGAGATACATCACAACCAGATGCTCGATGGAGCACGTAGAATATCAGTAAATACGAATTAACTGAGAAATATTGTTACGATTAACAGCGCTGATCCCTTGTCATGGTTTGTGTCGGTACTTCTAAAAGTTTGAGTACATTTCCCATGAACCCCCCTCTTCTTTCTCCTCTCATGTTCTATAACCTCAAACCATTTATTTCCTTCCATGTTCCCCATCTAAACGTTTAATAATTTTACCATTTCCTATTGAGAATAAAACATTTCTTCAGTGTTAACACTGCACCCATTGCCTCATTTTGCTTACTGTGCATTCCCTGAGATTATTTACCTGACCCAGTGTGACATCACAACCCGCAGGGCAGAGGTCAACAAACAAATTATCTGAGGCTGTGCACAGTCGGTGCACCTACAGACACCAGTGTTTTACATTTCAAGACTTGCTCGATCCACGCGTCGTGTGTGATTGTGGACTTTTGTGTTGGCGTTTGCACGTTGCCACGAGAAACACGAGGCCGGAGATAAGGCCTGTTAGTGCAGTAATTCATCAATAAGATGTTTGAGGGGTTGACGTCAGAGTTTCTGTGCAGACCGGCTATACTATTTGCATGGAGCCACTGTAGCGCTTAAAACAGGGCTTTTTATGTTATCAAAACAAAGTTAGAAGCTCATTGAAAGTGTTCTGTAGCTTTACCAAGGTCTCAAACCAAGCCGCTCCACACAAACAGAGAAAGTGTAACTGATTTTAAAATGTATGTAACTTATTCTCTGCCAATAAACACTGATCCTCATCTGTTCTGTTATCTGTTATCTTCTGTACACATGAAGAGTTTACTTATATGTCTGTCTATGACTTATATTTCAAATTTTAAGTTTGTTTTTTTTTTGGTAAGAGCAGATAACTCCAAGAGTCAAATGATCTATCTTTAAAGGTGACTTTGAGACGCATTCATGCTGAAGTTCCCTTTCAAACAGCACATCCTCGAGTCCCAGCCATTTTGAGTCACCCGACGTGAATACCGCCCGTCGATTCGCTGGGTGGATTTATCAGGTCGTGTTCCGTGGCGGCGCTGCTGTTTGAAGTTTTCTGCTGCAAAACGTGAACTTGCAAAGTGTTGAAAATGGACAATACCAGCGCTTGTGACAAAACATATTCAGGGTTCAGAATGTGCTGTGTGTTAAAAACAACAGTCAGCTTGTTTTTTTAAAGCATGATGTTTAGCAGTTTTTGCAAATGAACTCACACACATATGCAAGAGAGCGGTTGTCCATCTAGTTAATGGGATGTCGTTCTATCCATGTGGTGAAACCAGTAAAGACAGTGAACAGTCCTGATGAACTGGACTGAGCAACATTATTATAGTGACTTCAAGCAACGCTCCATCCCCATCCTCACCAAACACACACTCACACATATGCACCTGAACACAAGTTACACTCCCAGAGATAAAACACAAACACACAGCCAAATCTAGCAACACACCATCATGGATGTACTTGAAGAAAGTCCAGATTTGAAACACGCACATACAGTCAGTCTTATTATCACACGTGTTCACACATATACACAATGAGAAGGAGGCAGTGAAAGAAAGGGAATCGTATTACTTTCACTCCATACATGAAGTATGCTGACTTTACCTCTTGATGTCCCCCCCGAGGACTGGGACTTGAACCGCCTTTAGTCAGCTTAGCGTTTATCCCAACCCTCCCTAAAATGAACCTGGGGTCAGAGTACTGGATTTACTGTACCTTCAAACACACATGGTGCTCATTTAACTCGACCCATGCAGGAATCCCCAAAAGCCTAATTCCTCCTTCACTTGTCAAATACACCTCAAAATCATCTCTCTCCAGGAGATTTCGGTGTCGGGTTAAATTCCTCCACGCACATCAACATGAAATAAATACCAATATATGAATGAATCTACATGTTTTTGAGCTAGCGCAGCCGCCATTAGCTACAAATTTTACTCAAGATCACGCGGCGGCTATAGCTGTAGATATATCATAGGGTCAACTCAACACGAAACCTTTGTGCAGATTAAAGGTGAGGATTTGCATGAGGCGAGTTAGTCTGTGTGACATGATGTCTACGCCCTCGACGACTGGGTGAAAGAAAAGTTCGTTTAAACGAGCAAAGATGCATAAATTAACTTATTCAAAAGAAGATTTTTTCAGCATACTAAAACCTTTAAGCCACCTCCCCAAGTAGATCCTTTCATTACAACAGATGATTTCAGTCCTGTGAGCTTCTGGAGTGAAGCTTTTCTGTTATTACTGCTGAGGTAACCAGGCCTTTTCTCCCAAAGGATTATGAACTAAAAAAAAAAAGTCTTTTAGTCTATTCAGCAAGAAAAGTTTCATGGGTTAGGGTTGTCTTTCTGTATAATTTTAAAAACTATAAAAAAAAATCGGTCGTGCAGCTATTTCCCCCGGCATAAATGTGGCGACCGATGTTATTTTTACTCAACATGGGAGCTAAAACAATGTGATACCACGTCTCTGCGAGTCTAAAAAGTGACATTTTAGCTGAGGGGGGGGGGGGTTGTAGAAGTTTGCGTGATTTTTTTCACCCCTTTGTCACTAATTGACTGTGAAACTCATGTTGACCCTTCACACCGAAGGTAATAACTTTCAAACCGGCGTAAAATCAGCTGGACTCGTATGTTAACATATGCCGTGTGTGTGCGCTGTTGTTTTGGTGAGAACTGGCGTATAGTTGTGTGGAGCGTATGGTGTTTGTGCACTCATTCAGCGTACTTTGCTTGGCAGGTCACACCATCATGTAACAGGATCCTCACAGGGCTCAGGCTGATTTGGAGAACAATGCAGGAGGTGTAACACGTCCACATTATTTATAATGGCCTGAACAGGCTGCTCGAGTGCCTCGGTGAGGATAATATGATCCTTAACACAACTCCAATGGACTCGCTTACAGGTGAGACTCCGACAGAACAAGTACGCTCTCTGAGTAAACATTTCGACTGGCTTTAAAGAAAAACACCGGGAAATCTACTTTGGTCACAATTCAAATTTAAAATAACACTTTGTAATATTTTTATAGTGACTAATGTTAATTTGACAGTTCTCTGTTGCCCTTTCATGCGTTACCTTGTAAAACTCCCCTGGAGGCATGATATTTCATGGAAAACACATTTTAATGCAATCAATAAGTCATAATATGTTTTTCAAAATTCTATTCCAATTGGCAGAAGATATCTTGCCGTTGAGTTTTCATCCTGACTCTTGTATATTTTTAGGTTTAGGCAACAAAAGTACTTTGGTTGGAATTAGGAAAGGATGATGGTTTGGTTTGAATATTGATAAATACATGAGTCATTTTTATCACATCCTTGGAGACTTTCTGACTTTTAACACAATCTCACACGACAAACACGGTTAGAAAACATGTGACATTGTGTCATAATATTCACATGGTGTGTTGTATTGTATTAAGATTCAAGATTAAGAGGCTACTGTCAGTTTTGAAAGTAAATAAAACACCATTCTGAATTGTCCTCGTTGTTGATGAGTCGATGTTATGTGGTACTGTGAATTTGGTAAGATGAGCTATTACTGAAAAAAGTCACCGGACTGCCTTGAAGATTTAACCCACAACGGATGCCACAACGTTTTCAACAATCCTTAAGTCTTTTACAACCTCCAACAAAAAACATTTCCAGCCACAGACCAGTTTTGTTGCCATGTTTCTGTGACCTACTGTCACCCTTACGTAGGCCAAGCATGTGGATCACGTGTTTACACTGCTAATATTTTCCTCCTGAACGGATTGCCAGCCCTCTCCTTCCGATTGAAAATCCATTCCGATCAGCTGCCTGAGGTGTTCACATGAGGCATTTTTACTCTATCTGGGCTGTTATTATGATTATTAGTCAAATATTGAGGTCCATGTAAACACAGTCAGTCAGTCGGTCATAAATGTTCCTGATTGACGCAAGAGGCAGCACATTTACGTTAATGGGCTGCACCAGTGGAGTTAGCTTTGGCAGACTGAGCTACACCGAGCACCTCCATCGTTACCATTCAGGAAATTCCAGTCATTCTTTAGTAATTCCTCCTATCACTGCCCATCTCTATCTCTCCAGTTGCTGCTAACACACACACACACACACACATAGACGTATATGTACCCGTTACACACCAGCTAGAAAAGAGAGCTTCTCTCTTTTCATACCCTCCTACTTGTCAACACTGCGTCTGTCTTCCACCTCTCACCCTTAACCTCTGAACCCGAGTCTGACTTAATAACAGGAAGTGATTGACTCCCTGCAGTGGGAAGGAACACGAGGCAACGGCAGCATTGTCGGTGATCAGCAACGACGCGGAGAGGCTTAGCTGGTTTGGGATTGAATCGGTGGGTTCTTAATGGAGGCCCTTTTTCTTTTTTTTTTTTCTTTTTTTGGACAGCATGTATTTCTACGAAACAGTTTCCACCTGGTTACGAAACAAAATTGGGAGAGAAATGATTCTTATTTCTGTGCTATGCGCGCACGTTTATTCATCAAGTATTTGTTTAGCACGTCGGAGCAAGGAGGCGGGGGAGGATGAGGAGACTGCGTGGGGTGAGCAAGTCCAAAGTTCAGGTGGGTGTAACATTCACCCGCACCATAGTCAGCCTCCCTCCACCCTCCCATTAACGAGTGACTCATTTTGGGAAGAGAGAGAAAAAAAAAACAAAAAAAAAAAAAAAACGACAAGCCCTTCGAGCAAAGTGAGAGAAGAAACTTAGTTACGGGAATGGGTGGATGAAACACAGGGGACGCGTTAGTTGGAAAAGGGTGAAGAAAGAAAGAAAGAAAGAAAGAAAGAAAGCCTTGACAGACAGCAAGAAAAGCATGACAGAAGTTGAAAGGATTGTGCTTACTTTGCACAGATTCCATGCCATTTGAAATGTATGCGTCTGCTATAATCCACACCTTTTTGAAAGAAGCTTGAATGTGAGCAAGAGTTCGTACATGACGGATTCAAAGTTCCTTACCTGAAGAAAAAAAACACAAAAAAAAACACTCTCCACACACAGATTTCATCTTTTTATGCTAATTCAATAAAACATACTTAAAATACTTAAGGCAGATACTCCTGAATTATTATGTTTGCGTTTTTGTTGTTCGTTTTTGTGGTTGTAAGGCTTAGAAACTTCACCGCAACTGAAAGCACGTCCAGTTTCATGGCAACTGTAGAAAACAGACGCAAGCGGAACGAGGATGATTGATGAGAGACGGATCGCTTATGATGGATGAGATGGAAAACGAAAGCTAAGAACAGTGCATTTTCTCGTCTTCTTTATTTGACATATTTTTGACCGAGCCTAAAAGAGAATTATTTAAAAAAAAACAATATTTTCTTTATTGTTTAGACTAAAAAAGAACACGTTTTATCTAGGTTTATGTGCCGACATGGGGGAAAAAAAACTATGGAAAACCTGTAAAGAGGAGCAGGTGGTGAGTCACTCAGGTGTAACAGAAGGCTACTCGTGGTGATTTCAGTGTTATTGTAGACTGTAAAATAGTGTTATTGCAGACGTCTCATCATTCTTTCCACTATTTTGAAGTTAAACAGCTGAAATGACTGGCTGTGCTACTCTCACTTTTTGCCCCGAGCTGACACATAAACCCATTTATACCCACGTGCTCCGAGGAAAAATTCACAACAAACACAGACTTATTTATATGTACATACAACCACAATGTATGTAGGCTATAAACTAAGGATTGTGAATGGTTTGAGATGCAGTCGGATAAATATAAGTAGCGTTTACGGTGTGATGAGGCCAAAAGCAGAGGAAGTATAATGTGGGAAGAGTTGGAAATATAACATGAAACCTAGCTATCATGGCTCGCAGGGTCAATGAAGTTGTAAATAATGTGTTGTTTGATATAAATAACGTGCTGTTGCCTCCGTCACCGTCCTTGCACTCACAGACAAGCAGGACGGCTCTGCTTTTATTATTTCTGTGCAGTTACAAAAGAAAAGAAGAAAAAAAGAAATCCTAAATGAGAGGTTAGTCCAACCCCAAATGTATCTCACTCCATTTGTTTTTCGCAATGATGGGAAGCACAATCTGTTCTAAATGGGCTTTTACTCCCTCTTGTTCCAAAGCATTGACAGAAATACATACGAATAAAGACCTTTTCAGGGTTCACAGTGTCTTAATAAATGTCTTCTTTGTACTGTACATGTGGAGCTGACACTTTTCAGCAGATTACTTCATGTTACAAAGATGATACGTTAAAAACTGGTCATTGTTTGAACAGATCTGCAGGGACCTTGGTGCTGAAATGTAAATCATTATCTTCTAAGGAATGACAAATGAGAATAAAGTGTAACACTGTTTGGAGTTCGCTCGGTCTGGGAGGCAAAAGGGCTGAAGTGTAGGAAAGATTAAATGTCATCTTTTACAAAATGTTTAAAGTCTCTGCAAGCAGTGTTTCATATCATGGTGAAATGAATTTGGACCAGAAGCTGCCTGGGAGTGAGCTGTCAGTTTAAAATGTCTGGTTTTCATTGGAATGAGGTCAGAAATATTGCAAAATGTTCTAGTTACTGAATACAAGAAACCCCAGCAGCTCGAGTCTAATTAAATATTACTACTACGATAGTTTCTACCAGTGTAAAGAGTCTCTAAGGGGGTTTTCACACCTGAGAGTCCAAACCAAGGTTCATGTTTTTTGGGGGGTTTTTTTGCATTGTATACATTTGATCCAGTTAGTTTTGCTTTCACACTGCAATTTTGTGTGTCCTGCCATCACTGATTGGTCGGTAGATGGACATCTGATGTTGACATGTTGTTCATTCAGCTCATTTTTAATGTCTTAAACTCTTTTTCTTCTTTTGTGTTCATTGGCGAGGGTAGCCTTGTGCAACTTCCTGTAATCGGTCTCGAAGTCTGACCCATCCAAAAAGTGTCTTCACACCGTATGAACTGTGGTTCAGTTTGATCCAGGCCAAGACCACCCTCTTTGGGTCGTACTAAGGTCCGGGCTGTTTGGTCCGCACCATGGTCTGCAAATGTGGTTCAGATCGAAGTATGGACCAAATGAGCGAGGTGTGAAAGCCTCTTAGTCCTAGCCTAGCATTTCTACAACATGTTTTTAAATATGCCATAAATATATTATTATCCCCGTGGCTATGAGATCAACTATGAGGGCTACGCACACGATGTTTCCTCATCATCTCATCAGTCTAATCTTTTCCAAATGTTAAAGAACTTCTCTTTCTTGTGCACATGGACAACGTCTTCAGAAAAACATGATTTGAGTGGTTCATGTGAAAAGTTCAAAGGCTGAGGACCATAAAGGCCTGTCATTGAGAAGGATGCAGCCACGGGCAAAGTCAAGAGGGAGCTCCGTGTTAAACAGGTATGCAGTATCTCCAGAAACTGGGTTAAATGACTGAGAGCTCACACCTGAAGAAGCTTTTTTGTTTGAGTAGATGCTAAAATTTCAAACACTTTTACAGGTGTCCTGTCATCAAAATACCTGACTTTGTTCTCTGCTGTTGTAAAAGAGAAATGTGTAACTGCTGATGGGATTTTTATGATAGCTGTCTTATGTAAGCAGATGGCAGCACACTTTGTCTTTGGTTTGGATACGGACAGACACAACCACAAATGTAACTGAATGGGGAGACCTGTCCTGTTGGCACGCGTATGGTTTGATTTGATGTTATTCTGTTCGGTTGATTTTCTGAGTTTAATTTGTGTTTAATTTGTGTACATGCTCTTTTCAGTGAAGACTATATGATGTAGGAGTTACGAGCAGATGTAGTCCCGTCATCTCAAGCTAAAAGGATGCTCTGTATCAAAAAACACTAACGTCAACTTTGTGCAATGTATAAACACACGAATTAGCACCAGCTAGTCTAATTCAATACTGAATCAGTACAAATATTTGCTAATGTAGTGTGAATTGTTTGAAATAGGCTGGCATTACGAGTGCCAGTGAACTTCATAAAACATTTGTATGACAAAATCCTTTTTTGATGGCCTTGTTAGTGTAACTTCTTAGTCTGACAACTGTACTAGAAAATATATTTTATTCACTAAACAGAAGCGCTGAAAGTCTGACTCGACAGACGACCGCGCTGTCAGTCAAAACCCACATAGCAGACACAGCCCTATGAATAACTTTCAGCCTAATCTAAACAGTTGACTTCACCTCCTTTACAGTTGTCATGAATGGAGAAATGAGACCAAGTGTTTTTTTTTGTGCCAGGCTGTAAACATGTTTATTTCAGCTGTAAAGTTGGGGGTGGATGAGATTGATTTGCTTTTAGAACCAGCATCAAGTGACCATTTGAGGAACTACAGGTTTTCCCACTTCTGCACAGGCTTCATTTTTCAGCCCTGGAGGTTGCTACTGAAAAGGAAAAAAAAAAAAATGACAAGTCATCTGCTGCAAATCTTAATCTTTATGCTTGTAGAACTCATTTCCCAAAATGCTGAACTATGTCATGTTCCTTATGCTTACCTAATTCTTCATCCTTTCACGTTGTAAGTTCCTCTCACAGCTAACAAGCTTTTGGACAGTGATGATGATAAGAGCTGAAAAAAAGTTTAGACAGGTGCCTTTAAAAACATTCAGTCCTTTTGTCCTTGGATCATGGAGTGTGTGTGTGTGTGTGTGTGTGTGTGTGTGTCTGTGTGTGTGTGTGTGAGCGTGTGCGTGCATGCGTGCGCGTGTGTGCGCTTCATGGGAACACACACCGCAGCTGTCGGCCTCCCTGACTACCAGCCGTCAAACAAAGAAAATTCTTTTCAAAACCAACCTCAGGAACCAGCAGAGAGATGATTAAATTCTCCATGCGAGGAGTTCAAAAGCAATAAAAAATGAAATGAAAACACGGGCGGTGTGCAACACAAAGACCTCATTGTTGCCGGGCAAAGGAATGCTTGTGTGTGTGTAACTGTGGGCAGAGGCCGGGAGGAATTTGAGTTTTTGCATGGAGACAAAAGGTGGCCTATGACTAGGAGAGAAGAGAGAAAGAGAGGGAGCGAGGATGAGGCACAGAAAGGGAAACAGAGAGAAAGCAAGAAAGAGAGACAGACAGTAGCTGCTTCCACCCGAGTGTCTCCAGGCTAATGCTACTTTAGCATTATCAGCACCTGCAAAAAAGGCTTTAACACCCTACTATTTAATACCTTTTACAAAATGAGTCAAACGACTAAACTGTGTGAAAGGGGTCAGCGTGACAATCCCACAGAGCTTTCAATGTACAGCTTCTTTTGCATCTTACGGCTTTTTTTTCTGTGTTTGCGCTGTGATTTCGGGAAGTAAACAGATAAAAAAAACACCTACGTATTAAGCAAAGTTGACCAGGTTTACTACGAACAGCCGGTGGAGACCAAAAGCAGAGCTACATTCATTAGATATCAGCATATGGCAGATGACTCGACTTAATGAATGCTAATTTGCTCCATGCCGCATGTGACCAGACAGAGCAAGGCAATGGAAAAAAACAAACTGAGGCAGCTCGTCTCAATGTAACCACGATCCCATGACGGAAAACTACTACGTGGCGACGACAAAAGTTACTCGCCGAAGTGGAAAGAAAGATAAGATGTAGACATGTGCAGCAATGCATGTATTAATCGCTTTCTTAGTTCTAATGTGTGACTGGATTGTAAATGGTTGCTGGAAAGTGATTTCTGTGTAGAGGACTTTTCCGGGACAATCCAAAGATGTGACGTTTCTACCCGAGTTCGCCAGTGCCTCTCTTCTCTGCAGTGGCGCAGTGTGTGCGTTAACTTAAAAAATGGAGTCCGCTAAGTCAACAAGCAACCAGCTGTCAGCACAACACACAAACACGAGCGTGAGCAACAGGATACTGGCCGCTGTTCACTTAACAGCCACCAGTGTCTTAAATAACAAGTTGTTTTTTTTTCTCAATGCTTCACACACCACAGTCTTGTATTCTTGTTGTTATGAAGAGTATTTTTGTTGGGTGTACGTACAGTTTTGAGCTACTTACATTACCCTTGAGTATATAAAATTCCACATTTTGTGAATATTTTGTTCAGTAAAGTTAAGTAAAAGTATTTCAAACTTGGCAAACTAAAGTGACTGTCAACTGTTGAAGATTCCTCCATTTTTTCTCAAGAATATATGGCGCAGTCTGTAAGTGAGACATGAAAATAAACATGGCTTTCACTTTGTTCTAGCTTCAGTGCGTGGTAGTTGTTCGGCATCACTGCACGGGCAGACAAATTCCGTAATTATCTTTCATCATATTGTAATTCAAGTGGTCTGAGAAGAAACCAATGTTCTGCACCTCCTCTTGACTCTGTGTACAGGCTGTAGAAAATCGACCCAGTCAATCATAGGTGTTTTCAGGGGGTTAAATATGTGACTGACAGCTGTAATTACCGATCGCGGTTAAGATTCTGTCACATGTGACTTTACCGCTCTGTTCCGTGGTTCATCACAGAACCAAAATGGCGGCTTCCATAACTGTGATATTTTGGCTTCACTTCACTATAGCGACATCGAACTGCATCGTATCATCTATATTTATATTTTGATTTGATATCTTTCTTTTGTTTTGGACAGAGAAGACAGAAGTAAGGTGTGCATTTTCAAATTCTGGCATCTTTTCTCCCGATCTCTGGCATCTGCAGCTTTAAACAGGCATCCGTTTTTAAGGTCAGATTTCAAGCATCTACGAACGTGTTGCTGCCAAACCTACTGAGTTACCGATTAATAAAGCAGATATAGCTTCTCTTTATCTCATACTGGATGTATTTTTTTTCCAGTTTTAAACCATCTGAGTCGGAATAAAGTGATAATGATGAAGATGAATGGAGATCTAAGGGCTTTAGCATGAATGTTGATGTTACGGGGCAGTGATCAAGTCATGTATATAAACATACACACACTTATCCTCCCGCCATCCTAAGCCGATTCTCTCTCTTTAACACACACACACACACACACACACACTACACACTCCGAGAACCTCATTTCCTGTAATCCCTCGTCACCTGACCTCTGACCTTAGTGAGGGTGTTGACAGATTTAAGACCCCCCAACTTCCTCCGTGTCTCTGTGATCTGCTTCGTATGGGGGTCTCATTCCAAGGTTGTATGGAAACATTATTGCAACAGTTATATCAGTGTAAGTAGTAAAAACGTCACAAATGTGATTTCTTCATCTTACAGTAAATCACGTTTCAGAGACCTCACAGAGAACAGGTGTGTTTCCGGTTTAGGTTACCGGACTTCAGAAGGAACTTCAAACATAGATATTAAAGATGTTGATGGCATGTTAAAAAAAAAAAAAAAAAGATGTGTCATATAGTCCAATGTGGTGTAAACACTGGGGGATTTTCTTAATGACTAAAAACACTTTACCTGACCTGTTTCCTATCCTTCAATGATATACGTTTTAAACGTCTAATCAAAAATATCAACTGACACATTATTAAACTGTAATTAAATCTGATTTATTATCCTTCTTCTGGTAAATGTAAACAGATTTAGTAAAACAATGTTTTACTAAATCTGATTTGCATGTGTTGATATAAAGCTCTCATGTATAAATATGAGGCTAAAGCTACGATTATCATCAACATGACTCTTAACAAAGTTAAAAAGGTCATTAGAGTACATTTATGTTATTAGAACATTGCTGTGAAGCTGTAGTTTTCTGAAATCCAAATGTAACGAGCTGTTTCCGACCAGGCTTTGTACCATAAACTCAATCATAATCATCGGGTGAAAGGATGTTTTTCACTTCTGCTTGGATGAGGAAATGGTAGAAATAGATAAACAAAACAGTATTTATATCAGTGGAGTGAACAAGCCATTGCAAATTTGGATATAGATCAGTTAACAGCAGCAATGATATGCGATAACAACTGTGTGACGTCTTTGGAATTTCTGCTTTAGTTGACACAGACAGCAAATTATGTTTACCAGGATTTACCACTGAAATGATCTTCCTTTATTTTACGTCAGTATTCAAATGTGAATACCAGGAAGAGGGAAGACATCTGTCAATGTGCAAATCATCAGAAGGAAACAGTTGCACATCGGGAACCGTTAGGATGACGTTGATAACACTGAGGTCAAGAGGTTGACATTTTGCAGAGGCGCTACATCATCCAACATGACCGAGCCTGTCTGATCTGCAAGGGAGTTTTCTACTGTGCTCAGGCAGTCAGTGAGAGAAAAATAAAAAGACCCAGAGAAAGAAAGAAAGAAAGAAAGAAAGAAAGAAAGAAAGAAAGAAAGAAAGAAAGAAAGAAAGAAAGAAAGAAAG
>JAPQRN010000021.1:1554999-1565595 GCA_037367275.1 Coranthus polyacanthus
AAGAAAGAAAGAAAGAAAGAAAGAAAGAAAGAAAGAAAGAAAGAAAGAAAGAAAGAAAGAAAGAAAGAAAGAAATGCCCTAGTGGAGCGTAAGACAAAAAAATATGAAGTCCTTGTGAGTTCAATGGAGTCAAAGCTGTCATCAAACACGCAGCTATACTCCAGACAGACTGTGCTTACTAATGTCTGAAGAGTTTATAGACAACATTAGCTTTTTGTGTCAAATAAGCACAGGTTGAAGGAGAAGGCCACTCAGAGAGCAGTATGTCTGCATACTCCTGGTTTTCAGTCCTCACTAATGATCTAAGCAAAGGGGGACGTTTCCAAACTTGTCCGTTTCCTCATTGATTAAAACGGAACAGCTAACTAGCTTAAACTTAGCCGAGGCGTTAGACATTCATGACACGTTTGGCTACTTTTTAACCTTGGTTTCGATGGTAAAAGAGACGCGGTCAGCTACAGAACAGACTGCGGAGTCGATGTTAATGGACCCCACCTGTCGCAACACCTCAAGCTGTCGCATATCTCACGTAATGATCATTTTGGATCTTATCAGGCGGGGTCATAATGTGCTGGTCTATGGATAACAGAATCACAGAGGTCATCTGATTGTTATGAAACCAGCTGTTTTCACAAACCGGGAGTTTGTCCAGGGCACCGAGCTTTCACTTTTCCGTTCAAACAGCAGAACGACCTCTGGTCTCCCTAACATTCCACCTGAAGTTTGGAATCTTCCCCCTTTAGCGACGTCATCTTGGGCCACGGTGCCAGGGCGGTTTTGGTGAGTCCGGTGGGCTCCGGAGGACTGACTGGAGGCAGTGACTGTCGTTGAGACGTGACAAATACAGAATCCCAAACGGCTCATTTCAGGCCCAGTTATCTGAAAAGGGGCTCTGTGTATTTCTCTGGGGTTTTTTTTTTCGTTTTGTAACGGAAAAAGACATGAAAACCTTTCGTCCGTTGGTGCCACTGGTTAGTGTAAATTAACTTCAACTGTTATCGTTCTAAATTTTCAGTTGGCCTGAAAACACATGCAGCCTCCTCCTTCTCATGGATCTGCTCCAAATTTGAAGGCGCTCGTCTTTGTCCCATATCCTAACCTTCCACCAAGTTTCACAAAAATCAGAGCAGTAGTTTTTGGGTAATCGTGCTGACAGACAGATCACAGAACTTCCTCGATGGAGGCAGTAGATACCACAACTCCCAATACTCAAAATTCTATGAATAAATGAATATACAGACCTGTAAGGACTGATCAACCATTCGGAAGTGATTTGAGGATTTCTTTATTTGAATTTAATGAGTGTATCATTGTCAGCGATTATATTTCTCAGTTTTGTTTGGTTCGTTATTTAAATCCAGCACCTGGGGTAAAATGTGTGATGGTGATATCTGCAGATACTGTTACTGTCTTTAGAAAAGGGGAAAAGAAAAGCTGCACAGATAAAGACAAAGATAAAGATGCAGAGAGATGTTGAAACGTTCCTTTACAATCACCGACTGTCGTTGCTGAGATGCTCAGCAGATAAAAGAGAGACCTGGGCGCACGGAAAAATATTTTGCCTGGTGCAACACGTTTTGGAAATTCCCATAAATGTTCCCAAAAGATACGCACAGGGAAGTGTGTGAGAGAGTGTTTTTTGGTTTTGTATGTGTCGACATGTGCGTACTGTGAGCCAAACATTGTCAAAACAAACCAAGATAAGAAAAGAATGTGTTGACTGTATATGTTAAGAGTTGTTAAGTTCAAATTACTGGACATACACAGACAGCAGACAGACGCTTGTGTTTTTTGGGGTTTTTTTCATTATACGTGATGAGTATATTCACTTAATTCATCCCCTAGAGGCTTATATAAAACTAACCCCAACCTTTAATCTTAACATACCCATAATTCCAATTAAACAACACCATCTAACCCCAGGATTACCTGCAGTCCTAACTTCACGAGGACTGCATTTTGTCCGAACATGAGAGGAATGGCGCACTGTGGAGTTTTTTTTGTACTATGGGATTTTTTCATGTAGTGAACCTGAAGCAAAGCACGTACACAGTGTAGTGTTCAGCGTCCCACGGCAGCAGAATGTGAAATGAAGATATGCGTAAAAGCTGGATAAAAGAGTGTGAAATAAAAGGGCCCAAAGTTTAAAAAGGATTTGGGAGAAACTCAAAATTGCACTTTAACCTTCGTCTGTGCTTGCTTTTGGCTCCGCAAAACCTGAACAAACAACAAATCCACTGCCAAGTTTTAACCAGCGTGTGTGTGCGTAATTATAAAAAGAAAGCGTGACTGTGTGTGTGTGTGAAGTGGGTGTGAAAGATGATGTATGAATATGCGTTTGTGCCGGAATGTGTGTGTTGCCGCTCCCAGCAGTACTGTATTCGTCAGTGTTTGGCCTCACTTGTGAGTGTGTTTTTCCCCACAGCACAGAGGCCCGACAGGTAACGGCTTGTCTGTTGGCTCTGTGTGGATGTCAACAACGCACACACACACACACACACACAAATCAGGGCTGTGTTTGCGTTCACTCACCAAATATACTTCAATGTCAGCCATCACACATTTCTGTGCGAAATAGTAGCCTTAAACCATCTTTTAATACTTGAAAGCTGTCTTTTTTTAGCAGTAGGTATTTCTTTGTTGTTATCTTCAATTATTGCTCTGTAAAGCAGATTCTCTTCTTGACCAGGCAGGTCAAAGGTCAGCTGCAGAACAGTGACCCTGAAGATAAAAGGGATTCAAAAGTCTTTCTCTGTAAACTTTAACTCGAATCAACTGAAGCGATGACTTTCGAGCACTTCGCCTCCAGATCGCTTCTTCTCCTCAGACGCTCGTCCGCTGCGCTTTCTGTTTGGTCGTCTGTTAAATGCGACCGCTGCTGCAGCGCGTCGCTCGGGTTTTCCTTTGTGTCTATAGCAGCCAATAGAAGACAAAAAGGCACAGGTGAGTCTCGGGCAGTAGAGACAACAGAGGAAATCTGACACCTGGAATGTTGTCAAAGGCCTGGGAAAGTCATGATGTGGTTTCATACGCTGGGTTTCATGCACCACTTTACTGGGATTATACAGTAATAAGAACGCATCGGTTTGAGAGGAATAAAACCATATTCATTACAGACAAATCTGCTATAACATGAATGCCTCTGTTTTCTCTCTCTTTATTGAAAGAGCAGTAGGTAACGTGAAGATATTTACACAGAGTACATTGTTTCTTTTAAATGAGCCCCTTCCCTGACGGTCTCGGTTCCCTACATCCATGATAACAGCCTGACTCCTCTGTAGAGAGCGCTTCGATGCCTCTCTTCCGGCCTGTAAATCCAACTCATCCTTTGAGCTGTTGTCTTTTCCATCTGCCGCTGCTAATGACTGGAATTTGTTCCAGAAAACACTAAAACTTGACAAGTGAATCTCAGGCTCTGCTTTTAAGGACCTACGTAAGAACGTTTTAATGATGTTTAACTTCTGATTAATTAACTGATTTAAAGCGCCCACGAATCCTTTATTGCTGTATTTAAGTGGATTTTTCAGGTAACTGTACTTGAGTATTTATTTTCCTGGTGACTTTTTCTTTCAGAGGTTCAGCAGCTTTACACAGAAACAGCGAGAAATGTAGAAATACTTTTTTACGTTTACTCTTCGACTACATTTCAGAGCCTGTACTTTTGTACTTCTCCTTGGGAAAGCGTGTATTTCTGCCACCATCTTTAATAAAATAAAACCTTATTTTCCTCCTGTTTGATTAACTGCCTTTGTTCTCTTTGTTGGACTATTGCCTACTGTGTGTTTTTTCCTCCTTTTCTACTACCTTTACGAGACTCACATTGTAAATATCAAACTCTTCTTAATGTCTTGCCTGATAAAATAAAGGTTACAACTCAGAAATCGAGTCGGCCAACGCCAACAAACGACTGACTCCGCGTAAGAAAGCTGCATTTTGGCACAAATGTTACATATCGCAACTTTAAGCCTTCTCCGCTCAGCGTTCACAGGTCAGATGTGAAAGACTGTCGCGCTGGATACACAGAATAAAGAATGGAACAAAGACACCGTTTTAAAATGTTAATGTGCATAAAAATAGCTTTATTTCCAATAATAAATCAAAACCTGCATGCAGAAACCAATGATTCATTGGCTTCTCCACTCCATTGGTGATTCACATGTGGTGTTTGTGACATTAAGCAGCAGAAAATATCTCTCCCATGCTAAGTGACCAGACCCAGAGCTGATTACCATTTGAAACAACGTTCACCTCGCTCTATTCCGGGTCAGCTTATCCCGCTCCAGATAGCAGACCTGCAAAGTTTTCCCTCAAAAAAAAAAAAAAAAAGACACACCGACAAATTGATTCATTTGCTTCAAGGTGCCCGATTCATCTAATCACAGATTGGCCTCGAAAGAACGCGTGCTCTGTCTTGTCTTGGGCCAAGGTCGGCCGATGTTTCCTCCGAAACTATCATTTTCTGGATTCGTTTTTTTCTTTTGTTTTTCACGGGAGGCAACAACCTTGAACTAGTAACTATGTGGGTGAGAGTTCATTTATAATTACAAATACGCACTACGATCCTTTGTTTTTGTTTTTAAATCGTCAATCCACAATTATTTTTGTCCCCCTCCCCCATTTTGGCTTCATTTTAAAAAAGTCCTACAATTTCAACTAGTAATCAACCCCGGTCTGCTACTGGCAACATGGCTCATCGGCACATCATCCCCTGAACGACGAGATGAACACCAACCACATAAGCAATCCTTCTACAAACAACAACAAAAGAAAACATAAATACAAAAGCAAAAAAAAAAAAAAAAAAAGTCGAAAAGATAATAGAAACTCTCTTACAAAATAAAAAGTTTCAAAACTATTTGCCTCTGAAAATCTCAAACTAGTGTATATAAAACTTTTAAAATCACATATACAACAGCTTAAAAAGGGGGAAACACCCCAACCTGAAAGAAGGCAATAAAATAATTTGACAGTTAAATTAATACAAAAAAAAAAAAGAAGAAAAAAAAAAAAAAAAGGGAACAAGTTGATCTATCGAAGAAAAAAAAACAAAACAAAGAAAAAAAAAACACTGGATAACAACGAGAGGAGGCGAGTTAGTATTAGCATTGGTAGTATCAAAACAGATTTTCTCCACTCTGAACCAATTTTATGACATTTACAGTAAATCACATCAAAGTTACTGCTGGGGGAAACAAAGAATAAAACATTTGGCATTTAAATATTTGGTAGATATTTTTTTTTGTTGCCAGGATGTGGCTAAGTACCATGTTTTTTTTGTTTTTTTTTTCTTTTCTTTAACATTTTTGTTTTTTTTAAACCTATGGCTATTTACAAATCCTTGGTGTACCAGTCTGTGTGCTGTGACAACTACCGTCTTCAGCTACGAAATGCGAGCATCGAACCCTTTTATCATGGCTTTAGCGACTGCTCATAGACCCCATAGTAATAAAAACAAAAAAACAAAAAAAAAAAACATAAAAACTAACAAACTGTCGGTGTAGCTTATTGAATAAAACCCCACGATTTTTAAAAAAAACAACAGAAAGTACTGTCGGTTGTGCCTGAAAAGCACAGGATCCAAAAACTACCAGTTTCTCCGATCGCACGAGCTTAGATTCTAAATCATTTTCAACATTAACTAAATAAACCCTTAACTCGAAATGAACGTGAGATTTTTACCAGTTAAAGGATATGAAAGCGTGCACCTCAGTGGCCGGACAGAAACGAGCAAAGTTAAGGTTGGACTTTACTGTGAAAGAGGGTGAGCGGATACAGCGGACACGCACACGCACGCGCACACACACACACACGACCGAGCTTAGTGTGTTGGTGTGTGTGTGTGCGTTGTATGTGGAATGTAGGTGTGTCAGCCCGTACGAGTATTTTGGTTCGACTCCAGTGGAGTTCACCGTGATCACAGAAAACAAACCCCGGAGACACAGCGGTAATTATTATAGTGGTAAAACATATCCCAGGCTTTTGAAGTACTCGAAGGTCAACGCTCTGCAACGCAAGTGTACCCGATGTATGCGAGTTTTGACTATGTGACCTGGGTCATACAGTATTTGCAAATTCCTTTTCCAGATTAGTTTAGCTTATCTGGCGCTACGTGCCAGAGTGATGGACTTTCACCACATAAGGAGATACAAAACATGCCAGAAGGTTTAGACAGTAAATTCAAAGTCAGTTTAATGAACTCCACAGCAAATGTACAACAGGAACTGAATCAACTTAGGGAGGGAGGTAAGATCTGCTCTTTAAGCACCTTTGGCAGATTCAAACTTCAAACTTCAAACTTATATATATATATATATATATATATAAACTGATTTGCAAATACCACTTGACCCTTGTTTTATGACCTCTCTCTCATTGTCATTTTAGGAGCACTGGTACGAATAAAAATAAACAAATACTTTAATAATTAACATGAGATCTAACCAATGACAAAGGGTTATGTTGAGATACACGACTATGAATAAAAACAGATTCATGTGAGCTTGATTCTTTCCCATCATGAAGGAATCTTTAATACAAAAATCTGAAATCTCTCTGCTTTACAAGGAGTTGTTTAAAAAAAAAAAAAAACAAACAAAAAAAAAAAACTTAACTTAAAATTTGTACGCTACAGCAAAGTGGGAAGCTGCGGTACGGAGTCAGAGTCCAAGTAACGGGATCAGAGGGACACGTGGAGAAGACGGGGTTGATATAACGGAAGGGAAATAAATAACTGGACTGTTAATGTGTACCATACTGAGACACACAAAAAAAAATAAAATAAAACATTGCACAGTGTTAGTGTTTTAACTGGAAGGTTGGAAAAGAATGCAGAAAGGAAGAGATGAGAAAAAGGAGTTAAAAGTTCTCCATGTCCTCAACTGTAAGTTCTGTTGTTTTTTCTCTAGACATGGGGGACAAAAAAAAAAACCCAAAAAACAAAGAATACAAGAACAAAAATGTCACCATGTACCGCACTGATGTGGCAGTTGAAATAGTCCCCTCTGTGCTGCTCCTTTTCCTTGTTTGACAAAACCAAAAGAGGGGGACGAGAGGACCAACGAAGCCTCTGATTGGATAAAAGAGCACCAATAAAATTAATATCGATCAGGTAGGAGGAGTCAGTCAATCGATTGTGTTGTTGGGGCTTCTCTCCTGATTTGTTATTGAGCGTCACTTCACTGGCCCAGCTGTGTGGGTCAGAGAGACAGTGAGGAGGTGGCGGAGGTATGATGAGGAAGATGATGAGGCACTGTGAGGCCAAGCGATGGCCCTGATTGGGTTTTTAGGAGGTTACGGGTCAGAGGTGTGTGTTTGTGTGTATGCGGAGGTCAGAGTCTATGCATAGATCTCTGTGGTGGGGGCCTTCTTGTATATGGGCTTCTTCCCCAAATCGTAGCTGCCCTCGTCCTTCTTCTTCATGCGGTAGATGAGGAGGAGGATGAGGAGAACGGCGAACATGAGGCCGACGGCGCCTCCCGCAATCAGAGCTGGAAGAGACAGGCGAGAGGTAAAAGATTAGAAGAGGAGATTAAGGGCACATACATCATAGTTATCTGAAGAAACTCATACTGGTTACTGGAGGAAATTATCACTCTGAAATATAATCTTAAGTGGCGACTATTAACACTGGGTTTGGGTCTGGTTTTGTCTGGTGTATAAGCCTCAGGGTGCAGAACTGTATTTAAGTAGCAAAACTCTAATCAAAAATGATTTCCTTCTCCTTTTAATGCTAGATATACTTTCAACATGGAAGTAAAAAAAAAAATATATATATATATATTACACAATATTGTACAGCTAACAAAAGTCATCAGAGGCTGCACAATCTTGCTCAAGTCTGACCTTCTTTGCCTTCGCTGCTATTTAAATAAAAAACACAACCGCACAACCGACGCTATTCTGGGGGTGTTTACCGACCTGCGAGGACCTCTGTCTTGTTAAAGATGCTGTCGTCGCTAGCGTGGGACATGAGGACGTTGGATGGGTGCTCGTCGCTGGGGTCTGCGCCGTTTCTCACCACGGGGATCTCGTTGCTCTTGTTGATGATCTCCTCCTCGTTGACAGTTGGCCTCACTGGGCGCTCCACTTCTGGGATCTTGTTGTCGTTCGCGTCAGGCTGAGAACGCAAAGACACGACACGGGATTTAAAACTACTGTGTTCAGTTAAATAAAGATAAAAGTTAGTGCTCACCCACTGTTCTACTTATCTAAAGTATATTCATTCCCCAAATGTACAAATTTCTCACCTTAACTGACGGCTTGTTCTCTCTTTTTGGTGGCACAGTTGTCGCTGTGGGAAGAAACAGACACTTGAGTTAATCTTAATTATTTTAACAATTTAAGAGGCACACTTCTGTTAAAATGCTTTTTTAAAGTCTTTGTGATGACCAACCTCCGTCACCGGATCCAGAGAACTCATCCTCATCATCGTATATCGAGTCGGTGAAGTAATCGCTGTCGTCGTCCTCGTCGTCTGTGAAGCCAAAGTCTGAGCCGTTCTGCGAGTCTCCTGATGACTCTAGGTCATCCGGATGCGTTGACATAGCAACCTTCTGTGTTGTCTTCATGGGCATCCATGTCTCCGTCTCCCTCACCTGCTAGGACACGAGACAGAACAGGAGTCAGAGGGATACGCTGTCTGATATGCAGGAGCTACGCACAAAGTGTGTAGAACCTCAATTATAACCACACTAGAAAACCATCATGAATCACAGTTCATCAGCCCCACCAGTCATTATGGCAGGTAACCAGCCATCATTTGGAGGTTATTTTCTACCCCAAACCGCAGATTTCTGGTTGCTGGAACAAAAAAGTCTCTTGGCCTGAATGCACTGTTCAGGGATATGATCCGCAGAGCAAAAAGCAGAAAAACAGTTATTACCCACTCCAATTGCATGGTAGTTGCATGGTGCGAGACGACCGGAAATCCTGACAAAACTAAACCTACATATTACTAACCAGAAAGCACACTCAGGGTACCACCACCAAGGCTGCACACCATCATCTAAATCTGATATTTTAGGACCAAAAAAAAAAAATCCTCATTAGTTTCTCAACATTGTTAAATTTGGCCTAAACCTTCCACTCGTTCAGTGATGTGTGTTACAAAGCTCAGAGACAAACAGGCCAACAAAGGGCAGGGCTAATAAACTCACATCCATCATTGCTCTCCCGAATGTTGATGCCACACACTGAGACAAAAACAAAGGTTTGGGAAGAAAAAGTCAAAATTAGTTGGCGACAGCCGTTGCCACAACTACTGTGGTGTTTGTCTCTGCCTGTTGTTCCCGGACATGAAGGAGGTTTCATGGAAAATATGGTCAGATGTATAAAAAAAAATGTCCATTTTAAAGGAGAAGTTCAGAGAAGCGATACAGAACAAGCTATAAGACTTGGCTAGGAAGAGTCAGTAAAGTGCATGAGTGCATGTTGTGATATACACATAACCATCAACTTGTTGGTATCAAATCAGCGCAGAAAAAACACAATGTATTACTCATCAGTTAGCCTGTGAAATGATTGCAGAAGCCAGTTTCAGAATGAGACAATGGGGATTTTGTTACTTACACTACTGAGAGTGAGTGATAATTTGTATAATTTCATCATCAATTCATGTTGGCTGTTTACTCTTCAGCAGACTGACTAATCATTTTATCTGCTTGTTATTTCAGCTCAGCAGAGGAAAACACGCTCCCCTTTCGGCTTGAAACCGTAACAATCGCGACTCTGTAACTGTTAAAATTATGACTCAGTGAACAGTAGGAGATGACTCAGATGCCACTACAAATTAGTGACATTGTTTAAGTGCAGACGAACACAGGGGCGTTCAAGATAAAGTGATCTGCATGTGGTCAAAGAGGCTTACTAAGCTGGGCTGATAAAGACCAGGCACCACTGTCATTCTAATCACTGTGAAACTTAACATAATGAAGAGACATCAATCTCTTTTAATCACATTAGCACACTTAATTTCATTGCCCATTTGCTCAGTAAGCAGTGTGAATGGGATTAAAACACAGGGCTGTTGAATGTGTACACAACACACACACATTTAATCAGCCTTAATGCTACACTAAAGAAAGAACCACGGAGGTAAAATGGGGTGAGAAGAGCTTAGCACCAGGTCCTTAATTTGTATGAAGGACCTGAAAGTCCTTCAGATGTGATTCATCCACAATAAATCAATGCAATATGAACATCTGCTGACATAAATAGATGTTATGTCTGACTCTGAGCCATTCTTGGCTATGGAAGCAGACCTAATTTATTGCTAAATTGATCACATGCAGATACTAAGGCAGCCAGATAGATAAGGACATGATGTTCAACTATGTGCCCTGGTTCTCTGATAGAAGACAGCCAATCATTGTGCTTGGTTGAACAGAAATGCGGGAAAGACTCAAGACTGTGAGAGAGGAAAACAATGTGGGGAAAAGGACTAAACTTTTTTTTTTTTTTTTTTTTTTAAATAAAACCTTCCTTTTACTGAGAACAAAAGCTCACCACAAATCACATTGGAATCATGCCTGGGCATCCCACAACATCCTCATTCCCATTCTCTCACACACACACACACACACACACACACACACACAC
>JAPQRN010000021.1:1573778-1585340 GCA_037367275.1 Coranthus polyacanthus
ATCATGCCTGGGCATCCCACAACATCCTCATTCCCATTCTCTCACACACACACACACACACACACACACACACACACTAGGAGTTCTCCTCATAATTACTTCCATCTGAGTCTTGTAAGGGGTCTTAATTTCAAGGGTTAACTAGTGGCTGAGCCTGCCCAGGGCCTCTCAGCATTATGTGTGTTCTCAAATGCTTGGCATAGTAACAGTGTGTGTTTGAAGGTAATCCTCTCTGCCTCTCCCTTTAAAAGTAGCCTATATGACTTAAAGGAGGGGAGGGAATGCCCCATTGTAACTGCACAGAGGCTTGCAACAAGGGCAGCCATTTTACTGTGATTGCTCTTAGCATGTGTTCGGCTGATGAGGACTCCCATGCTTTCTCTGCTCTCTCTGTCACTCAAATTGTTAATGTTTTAAAACATATCTCCCTTTGTTTTCACTTCTTAAGACATCTCCTTTTGCCCTTTCTCGTTTTTGACTGTTACGCTGTGTGTGTGTTCCTCTTTCCCAGGACTGACAAAGAAACACAGTTTCAAAGCAGTTTTAAATCCTTTATTATGTCCTCATTTAAACCCTATACATGGACACCGGGGTGCTGTGATCTGTTGGTGTGTGTGTGTGTGTGCATGCCTTTGGGAGAGAGTGTATTTAATCCTAAACCTTAAAATGGTGACTACTGGCTCTTCATTTCCTTGCTGCCATTCAGATGGAGGTTGATTGCTGCTGGTGCATGCGGGAACAAGCCCTCTGAGTCACATTATAGGAATCACACTCATTCAGACCATAATATGGATTCATCTGAGTCAGGTTTACTCAGTCAGCATGAGTCATGTTCGCTCTTTTTTGGCCAGCAAGGCCAATATTTTACAATCAGCTCCCCAGGGCACGTTTTTCTTTGCACACAATGTTGTGGTTTTAAAAACAAACATGCCTAAAATCAAAGCCCACAGCACACTGATTTGTAGATGCATAAGGTGGATGGTAAAAGCAAGACGTATGGATTACAACCCTCTCCTGTGCTAGAGTTAGGCTTGCATCTTGTTGTCTTGATAGTTTAAAAATATTCTGTTTAGGCCTGTAACGCCTGAAAAATTGCAGAAAGTACTAATTATGCATTTGTCTTCCATGTGGAGACAACACCCGGCAAAGTCTATATGTTTACTCTGGACAAACAAACTTCCCCCTGACTGTGAAGGTGACTGATATACTAAGAAACTCTGCTGTAAAAAGCAGGACGGCTGAGCTGCTCCAAAACAAAACAGCATACCATCTCACAGGTTGACTGAAACCTGTCCCAACAAGCCCGGTTTATTCAATAAGACAGTGGAGGGAAGAAAAAGATCATAAGATGGAGGGGGTTTTGCGTTATTCTTTAGAACTGATGACCGACACTGAATGGGGATATATCATCATTACTATTTTCTGTAAGAAAGGAAAGCCAGGAAGGGACGCAGACTAAATGCCAGACTGTCTGGAAAAAACACTGTTCCAAATCCAAGAAGGCATTTGAGATAGTGAAGGAAAAAAAAAAGAAAGACAAAAGTCTCCCTTTCACACGAATAAAAACTGTAACAGCCACATAATGTAGTGCATGCTTTGAAAATAACAGTAGTGATGCGTTACACCGATGCTGTAGAACAATATGTGAAAATATTACACACACTTTCAACCAGCCTGAACTAGAAAGGAGAAAGGAGAGCCTGGACCCAGTGCCCGAGCAGTGGTTATGTAACCAAGTCAACATGAAAATCAGCTCTTGTGGTGATTCTACCACGTCTGAATGAAGGCCTGTCTGGTATGTTACACCCAGACTCCTTTAGCCATGGCTTCCTGCTGGCATTGGACTTGTTTGCTTTGTTTTGTATTCATTCTGCAAAATAGGCCTTAATTTCTGAATGTGGTGCATACTTCGATTACATAAACAAGCCTTTTTTTTAAATTTTGTGCCAACTGCTAATGAAAAGATGAAAATGAGTCAGTAATTCAAAGTATGATTTAATTTACTGTGTGTGCATCCAAACATGAAGAATTTAGATACCCTTATATCTTGTTTCGTATGCTCATAACAAACAGCCCTGATGGGCTCAACAACACAGTCTGGCTACGTGCTCTCCAGCACAGCGCCGAGGGATTCAGAGGGAGGCCACAAAACCAGCATCAAGCCTTACTGAAAATCCTCATAACTTGGGAATACGAATACATAATCCACCAACTAATGTTGCTACTAATACACATGTATGACGAGACTGTGGATTTTCTAAAAAGATTATGTTTATCAACTCTTTTGTTTTAAGAGAGAGCCAGTTTGTTTCATTTTCCTTGTATTAATATCAACTTTAAAGTATTAAACCATGTCCTTTGTCAGCAGTGTTACAAGCCACTTTTGCCTCATCATTTTGACCTCCCAACATCGGCTTAATACCTCTTCTGTTCTGCCTAATATGGCGCAGCTGATAAACAACCAAATGTGGATCGCAGCCAAACCAAAGATTTCAGCTAACCACATGGATTTCAGGGATTTCCATTTAGTGGTGTTAACACAAAACAACAACAAATAAAATGCCAGACACATTGGCACGGAGTCGACCATTTTGTATCGTATCACTGGCATTTTTATCAAATGTCCTTCCTGGCCTAGAAATAGAGTAATTACTGTATTCTTGCTGATAATACTGTTAAAAATCAGATGTGCATCACTTTTAATTATCCAGCCTTTTATCTGAGTCTCAGTCCAATTAATGTGACAGCAGCTAAACAGAGCTGGTCTTTGTTTAACCAAAGCCTCTTAATTGCAGAGCTCATTTCATTTCACTGTTTCAAAATAAAAACACATAGAAAGAACAGTCTGACTATATGAACTACACATCAATAAATGCAACAAAACAAACCAGCATTAGGCCACAGCTTAAACCACACAGAATATGAATAATGAAGCTAATATACAGGAAAAACGAAGGAATGATAACATACTGACATTTGCTCTGGTTCCACTGTGAGAAAGAAGTCTCTACTGAAAAGGACTAAAACTGAAAATGTCTGACATGTTTTAAAGTCAAACATTATCACTTTGGTACTTAAGACATTTGGCTAAGACATGCCAACTTTCTAATGTATGGTCACACTTAGCAAAACAGACTACAGCTCTTAAAAACTCTGAAACAACCTAGAAGGTTGTGTCCTTCCCTTCCTGCCATACACTTTACACTTCAGTCTAGGCTGCAGTGACAATTGTCCCGTCTTATCCTTGTTTATCCTGCCTATCTCAGCATGGAAGTCCTAAACTTCCCTGGCCCCAATTGTCCACATTCCCTGAAAGGCAGTCTGTCAAGACACCCGCCACCCAGCCTTTGGGTCTGTCCCTTCCATTGACACCAAACAATGCCTGTGGACGCCTCAAGAGCATATCAATGACCAAGGTAACCGGGAATAGGCCTCGAGCAGCCTCCCTTCATTAAACTGCCGAAACAATCCCTCCATCTGCCGACACAGAGAGAGGCATCTGTTCCATTCACACCGCGGCGTGGAGGAGGTACAAACTATGAAAAGGAAGAAAAGAAACACCAGCGCGCAGGAATGTGCTTCCTTATTCTTTGTGATGTCCAGCATCTCTTGACCTTTTGAAAAAAGATGATTATTGTAGCTGTCTAACCTTTTTCACACTTTTATTTCATATTCATACACCTTCTGGGCCAGATATAATAGAACTGGCTCAGATAGACTACAAAGCATTGCATAATTTCACAGTATCTGAAACCACCACACAGCATGTTACTACTACCAGTATTTCTTCAATCTCCCATTTCTTTTTTGTTGCCTCTCCACATTTCACTTCCCCCATATCTTACCCTGTACCTCAATTCCCCCCTCCTCCTGCTGCTGGGTGATACTTGAACCGCCAGGATTTGCACCATGTATTGTGTCGCCTGATCTGCTGGTAAGATGCACTTCTGACCCCTGACGCAACTCTGCCAAAGGATGTACACACTGATGTGAGATGAACCTACACAGACTCACTTCAGGAGAAAGGTTGTATTACGGGGTCCATATCAAAATCAAGTCAACATTTGGACCTATAAAGGCCCGGAGACGGTCTTCTTTGCTTGTAGGCCCCATTTGCTCTTTAATAAACACCTGGAATGGAGCTGCTCCATGCAACAAACATACAAAAACCACACCTGCTGTAACAGTCCAGCTCTAGATTCCTTCTACCTACACCCGGGCTATCTATAGCGGTCTTTCCACCTACCAGCACCATGTGAGACTCTATGGCAACAAGGCACACAGAGAAATCACAGTAGTTTGATCCTGACAACTTACAGATGGAACATGGGCTTTAGAAAGAATGTGGGGAAGACAGGAGATCTAGTTGTAACAGAATATTCCAAACAATTATTTAAAAATCAAATGATATGGCTGGATTAGGGCTGCACCAACACCAGTTTTTTTTCCTCGTTTTTTTTGTTCCTTTTGTTCCTAAGTTATTTAATCCCCATTTTGTGCCAGTTAAATAAAGAAGTCTATTCTACAAAAAATACTCAAAAGTCTTTTAAAGTCTTTCAGCCATTTATGACAGTGTATGTGCACAAATTCAGTCACACAAATCTATGAAACAACTGTTAATATAAACACAACAGATAAACACCATTGCGATCAGTGAATGCCATTTTATTTGCAGATAGGTCGATGGCAGTCAATAAGGGGGATACAGGCTGAGACTACTGTTGGATGTGTCGGTGCATCACTAAACTGGATGTTCTTGAAGAAGCTGGTTAGTGAAACTTGACTTAATACTTTTCAAACAGTTTTTAGATAGGCATTAATGACATTTGCTTTGCAGTCTTCTTTACTAATGCATTGTTAGATGTATTGCTCATGATGGCATGCATTACTGCCCACTGTTTAGTACAACTGCATTACAGCCATGCAAGTGGTCAGAAACACAACCAGGGAACCTCTAATTGGTGAATTGTAATCTGATATAATTGCTATGACCACTCAAGTCTGCTCTTTCTTTATCACAAAACCAAATGTAACTCAATAAAGTGAGACTTTTCTATTTGACTCTGGTCATGAGAGCATCAGACCGGCCAGCTGTGCTGCAGACACTGTTGATTCAGTCTCCACTGATAAGCCTAATTGAGTTTTGATGAGCATCTCCAGAGGGAATGTCCCAGGTCTTATCATAATCGCCTTTATTGGTCACTTCCTCCCAATGATGAAATCTCCACACTCCAAAATTGGACAATTCCTCATTATTACAGAATTCGGGACTGATGGACCAATAAGCCGACTCGCCTGCAGCGAGTCATGCCAAATTCTCTTTCAGAAACTATGCCTCTTTAATGTCTTCCCGACTCTCCCATCTTCCAGGTCTTTGAAGTTTTTCCCTCAGGGAAGCGTATCACTGCATTGGATCAAAGACATTACAGCCAAATAGACTAAATGTAAGCTACTGAAGAGTTATTATCAGCAACAGGATCAGCTTAAGGCTTAAAATGGCAGGAAATTTCTTTAAAAAGACAGGAAAACAGGAAATATCCCCAAATGATAAAAAAGAAGTATGAATCATGCCCATAAACAACTGAGTTATTTATAGTTTTATATGTTTGGACACATGGGGATGTCGTTTCATTAGCAGTGGAAATTAGTCACAATAACCCGCATTCACACAGTTTTAACTTTGCCTTGTGCAGCTGTGGATCACTTCCGTGTCTTGCTCATAATAGTAATGAGTAACATTCACTTCGACTTAATTTAAAACCAAAAAAGGCTCTCTGTTTGTTACTCATTTAGAATGATTTTCTAAAATAAGAAAGACCAGGCACACTATGTCCATTTTCTTTTTACAATTATTAACACAAAGTAAATCTTTAATCACACTTGATTAACAGACTTTCTCTTATGTTGGCGGTTAATCTTTCACTCTGATCCAATATATATTAAACCAAAATTAGGCCAAACTCTATTATGAGGAACTAATGCCAGAAGGCATTCTGCATTCATTTGGTTATTGGTCAACCTGCTGAGACAGTCAGTCACACAAATAGTTACCAACAAAGAAGATCATGTCTGGGTAAAAAAAAACAAAAAAAAACTCATACCTGAAGATTCCTTAATATTTCATCTTTAAACCAAACTCTGGATATCAAGTGAAAGCAACACTAAAAGTATTGATTTGGGATCTACAAAAGTTAATTTGTAAAAGTGATCAAACCAGATTGGGAGCAGTACCGGCCAGTTTGTATCTATGATAGACTGTATGAAGCTGTGTATGCTGTTATTGAGTGTGGCAGACTGAGGAATGTGTCTCTCAATTTGGGTCTGTTAAGTAGCCAAGGTCTTGGCTGCACAGTTAGCCACTACATTCCTCTCTTCTCTACAATGGAGCCAAGGCACTCTATGCACAACAGCTTGGGCCAAGCTATCAAGGTCCGCTGTTATGGTTCTTCTTGGTTCATGGTTCGTTATATAACTTGGCTTTTGTAAGTGCTGCAATATCTCTCAGTGAAATGGCCCCACAGCTAATACCAAGTATGTTTAATTGAGACTGCGATTGTTAAACCATACATCATCAACTTTACAATTTATACTTTGCCATTTTTCCTTTCCCTAATGTAGGGCTGCAGCTAACCATCATTATCATTGTCGATTAATGTGTTGATTATTTTCTCGGTTTATCAATTAGTTGTTTGATATACACAATGTCAAAAATGGTGAAAGGGGTTGATCAGTATTTCCCAAAGCCCAGAATGATGTCATTCAGCTTACTGTCAAGAAACCAGAAAATATTCTGTGACTATTTGGACAACTGATTATTAATTGTTGCAGCTCTACCCTTCTGTAAAGTTTACATGGTTAGTCGATAGCACACTGAACTCAGAAACCGGTATGTTCATCCAATTCAATTCCAATTGTGTCATGTCTAAAACAGATACAAAATGCAATTCTATCAAAAGGTGATGCCAGCTCCACCAGTTCATTATAAAAGGAAACCCCAAAGCCACACACTACCACAAGTTAATCAGAGCTGAATTATGTGGATTTGAAACAGACAAGACAGCCTGTGTTGCTGACAATAGGTTTAGTGACTGTGGTGCCCACATGGGCTGGCTGAGTAAGCCACTGGTGGTCTAATGTAGAGAGGTAGACCTCACACACTGTTACACACACAAACAGAGGTGCAGAGACACAAAGTGACACAAAGGCACATGCACAAACACATTAATACTGGGACACATTTGCCTGCGCACACACTTACCCACGAACACACCACATCAAAGAGGCACTGTATTACTGAGACACATTTGTCAGGAAGGATGTCTGAATAAGGGGAAACCCTCTTACCACCCAAAAGCCCTCTGTGATCTCTGGAGAATTTCTTTGTGAGAGTGTGCATACAGTATGTGGTATAAGGGAAGTGACGTGACAGACATGCAGATAATTTAGAGTGTAATTTGCTGAAAATTCAGTTCCAGCGAACAACACAAGAATTCTAAACACAATAAGGCTTTACCACTTAACTTTTCCACCAGACTCCATTTAAAAGTTATGTAAACAACAAATAATTTCTAGGTAGTCACCACCAGAACTATTGTGTGCTGCCACACAGAGACATGCAATACACCGATGAGCTCACCCATTCAAAAAATGTCTAAAAGTAAGACAAAGGCTTCAGACCAGGTTCACTCAACTTACAGTCGCCATCAGAATCAGTATCTGATTTATCTCCCATATAGGTGTGGTGTCGATCCATGTACCAGTTTAATGTAGTTAATAAGTCAGTTAATTTGACAGTAAGTGCCTTAAAAAGGAAAAAGCAGTCGCATGCCTTTTTAACATATATTCATTTTATCTGATAGATGTCGTTTGTTTATTTATTAACTGACCCCCCCCCTGCAAAAGTGGACCCCAAACAAAGCAAGATCAGTATCCCTGGTTTAAAGACTCAAGATTTGCAGATAAATAAAAATTGTTAATCTTATTTTGGATCAGATCTTGATGATGACATTTCATACTCAGCCAATCAAGTTTTCAAGTCAAACACACCTCATCTGCTTTGGGAAAACCACTTGTGTGCGTCAGTACTGATAGCTGCTAACGGTTTGGCTTCAGGCCTGGAATATCCATCTGTTTTCTTATGACAGGGTGTCCTGGGACAGCAGAGGCAGGGGCTACAGACTGACATCAAACAGCCTCCCTCCAGGCTCAATGATACATTTCCCAATGGAAAGACCGTGGAGCTCATATTCCATGTTCTCTCTATATTTTCACTGGCCCACCACAAAGCCACAACAGCTTTTCTTTGCAAAAGTGGGGGAGGTGGAAGTGAAGAAAACTTGTGTGTTAGCCTGCATGTTTATAAGATTATGCCATCAGCCAGCTTATTTTGTAAAAAAAAAAAATCTAATAATAATAATAATAATAATAATGTACCTGTAGCCTGCTGTCAAAGTGGCTCAGTGAAGCAAAAGAGCCTAGAATGTTTGGATGAAAGTGATATAACCACACAGCAGGGGTTTTATGGTCGACTTCTGCCCTAAATGTATTCATATAGTTCCCGTTACAACTGCCAGAATATGTAGCGGTTGAGAAGGGTGGAGGCAGGGGGGAAATCAGATTCTAGACTGCTCTCCATCACAGGCAGGAAGGACAAAAACCTCCTCTCTCTGTGCCAACATTCCATGGCCCAAAGGGATTTTATAGACCAGCGGACAGCAATGCAGGAACCATTATTACATCCTAGTGATACTATTTATCATGCTCCCCCTTTTCCCTCCCTCCTTCCCCATGTTCTTTTCACCGCACAGGCATTCAGTGCACCCCATCATGCAAAAAAAAAAAAAAAAAGACAAAAAAAAAAAAACTTCCTTAAAAAAAATGTGCCTCATTCTCGTGCAAATGATTGGGGGCTAAAAGCAAAACCAGTCACATTCCAACAAGATGCAACAAATGGACTCACACCCCAAGGCTCCAAAGGCAACAAGCTGAGGTTTGGTAGTGCTACATGGATTAACTCTAAGGCAAAGAGGATTTTTTTTCCCCTGATTAACCACCTCAGTTGCCATCACAGGCACATTTTGTGAATTGAGATGCTTTGACATTGTGTTTTTCATTTCAATTAACAAGCATTTAACAAACATATTTTAACTATGACAATTCTTCTAGCTCCTTTTACATAACCTACTTAATCTTAATCTTTATCTTTCACCTTCACTTCATGGAGGCCTTGACGTGTCTTGTGGCCATACATGGGCAGAAAATGCTGAGGTCAATGGAAAAAGTCATGAGGAATGGGATTTGTTTGGCCCAGTATATCTTGGGCAAACTGATAAAACTTCACATGGGGCTTAGTTGGCCACAGCTCAGCATATCTGACAGAAATCAAATGGTCAGCTAATAAAAAGTTCTACCATAGACAGCAAAATACGTTGCCAAATCAGACAAGAATTGGAGAATAAGAAATCTCCTGGCATCGGCTGATAAGAAAGCCAACTCAGTCCAACGATAAAAACATTCCAATCATGCCTGTGACTCCCCAAAATGGTTTTTGCATTCAGGGCATGTTCTTTTGTCAGGTAGCAGAACATTGTTATCGATTAGCTGGGAACGCCAAACCCACATTCCAATAATGACCTCAGTGGGAAGAGAAAAGAAAAGGCTGGAAGGAGGTGCAGGGATGGATTGTCATAGCTCAGAGGCTAAGTATCCATCAAAGGAAAATGCAGCAAAAAGGGAAAAGGGGGAAAAGCCACTAAAGCCTACCTAGGAATGACAATTGATCACAGAAAAGGCAAGGGAAAGTGAGAATAGGTCAAGAGACTTGAGACTAAAATATTAAATAGAAGAAAGAAGAAAAGAAAAATAATCTGAAGAGTAACATCAAGAAAAAGAGCTATAGGTGTGTCCATTCTAGGTTAGTTTGCAATTATCCCACAGACGAAAGGAGTGTCCTTTATGAAAAGGCCCCGGGGCCCTATTGAGATCCCTCCAAGTGTGCAAAATCCCCAAGAGGGCCGGTCAAGGTCTCTAAAGGTCACATTCCAGAGGAGAATATCAAAAAAGAGGAGATGGGAGAAGAGAACAGGACAGACAACAAGATGAGGGAGAGTGACCAGCAAGCAGAAGCTACATTGCTTTGAGGAATGTAACAGATTGTAAAGGCTGAGGAGGATTCAACCACAGTGTCTGTTTCGATGATAGCCATTGGCTCATGACAGCAATGTGCTGTTGAAAGGAAGTAGCCTGAAGGCAGATGAGGATGGGATATTCGCTGTAGGATTAGTGTCCCAAGTGTTTCTGGCTACATTGGGGGAAAATTTCAACATGTCACAGAGCATCATAATGAAGCACATATTAAACCTTAAACCTAGATGTTGCCTTAAAAACAACTGCACTTAAGCATCACAGATGTATGTCTGACATGTACCCAGTCCTGAATTACTCGCAAAGTGAGTGTGTCACTATCCACCCTTTCACACCACCTGTACTGAGCAACTGGGGCTAACTGGGGGGTAGGGTGCATGTGTTTGAGTGTGGGCGGCTTCAAGACAGTGTGTGTAAGGGCTGTATTATATACAATGAGAAATCAGTCATTCAAACAATGAAATATGAGGATCATAAATGTCTGTCCTTCCATTCTTGAAGGTAGATCTTTTGTAACCGCTTAAAGGAGATTACATACGTGGAACAAAATCAAAAAAAAAAAAAAAAAAATAGATGTGTTCATAATGTAAAACCAAACCATGAGAAAGATTGTTCTTTGATGGTAGTCAATCAAGCCAATATGAAATAACCATCTGTCTTATAATGGCTATAAATGGCTGGGTTGCAACAGGTCGGTTGCCTGTGAAAGCACAAAAAATTTAAATTGTGATTTTTTTTTTTTTTAAATATATACAGCCAGGATCCCTTTTCACTTCATCTAACCAACACCACGAACACACATGCAACACACATGCTACTGTCAGATGTCTTTCCTTTGGAAGAAGAAGAAAGAAAGAAGGAAACACAATATGGGACAACCCACACACACAGGTTTTGTTTAACAAATCTGCGTTACACCCTAAACATAATTAAAGCTACCTGTTTCAAAAAGGCAGAAAAGTACACATGAAAAACATCCAGTGCCTTGTGAAGTAACATTTATAAATAAATGTAAGCCACTTCCAGTTCAGCGACGCTCCTCGGCACACAAATTCTTTAGGAGTTAAGTCAGCCTTTCGCTTTTCACAACACAGCACAACACTATCTTACTTCACTGAATATTGTGTCCACTTAAAAGTACTACTGAAACTGCTAAACAGGTGCCGTATTATCATTTCAAGTTTTCTAAGTGAATCTGTTGTGAGTGTATGCGCAAGACAAGGTGAGTTCAAAATGGAGAACCGACAACTTACAATGCTCCTGCTTTTCTGAATACAGATTAATCAAATGTATGGAAAAACCTTTGCCCTGCGCGACTGATCAAAAAGAGTCATTCGCGTAGAAAGAGTGGTCTTAATGACCCGGTGATTGCCCCATCAGAGGCAGGAAAAGTGACTTGAGTGACTGGCCAGCCCCCCC
>JAPQRN010000021.1:1597728-1614094 GCA_037367275.1 Coranthus polyacanthus
TGAATTATGGAAGTCAAAGGTCAGTGCTGTGGCAGCCTACAAATGTCACTTCTCCTTGTGTCCCCTTTGCATCATGCACTGTGCCATTTTCTTGAATTTTCTCTGTGGAATGTATTTTCCACACCTCACTCGCAATAGCGATCCTGGTGTGTCTTTGCGAACAGGTTGGAGATTGTCATTTTTAAAGTATTTTAGCCATGATTTCATCCTTTAACTCCTCCAGTTCTACTGCAGAAAACTCAGATATTTAATCAGAGTCATAGTTGCACCTACTGACAATAGGAAGCGTGGGGTACGAGGGCCCGTTGATAACTGCTTGCAGTTACTACTTTATTTTGTAAAGTATTTGCTTAGTTAAAAAAAGACCCTTCTCATTTCGTTCCTTTGAGAGTCATTGTAACTGATTACTGTAATAATAATTGTGTAATACAATATACTGTTATACGCTGAGACTGTGATATTTTCTGAGGTAGTTATCATACCTGCAGCCCTGTTTGTAGCACTGAAGAGAAATCAAGCGGCAAGGGACCCAGCTCCAAAATGAAGCCAATGCAGAAGTAATTTAAAGTTGTAATACCGCTGAGTGCCACTGGCGGTGGCTCCAAAAAGCCCTGGCTCCAATAGACTTACTGTACATTGAACTTCTCTCTAAAAATACTAAGTCATTCATTTTTTTCCAGGACTCACTCCAGTCTCAGCCGTTCGATTCAGACCCTCTAATGACTCATCTGATGGTCCATCTTTACATTTTTCCTCCGTTAATCAGATCCCAGGGCTAATAGAAAGCTTTGATGTCTGCCATGTCGGGCTTTCATTGACAGGTCGGAATGACTGTTCGTTCGCCTATCGTTGGACCTTCAGAGTTTCAGTTCATTTAATAAAACACTTTTTTTTCCAGACAGACAGCTCCTCTGTAGTTGTGGTTAATAGGTTCCACTAACAAGACTGTAAAACGATTTTGTTAAGCAATGTTTGATTAAGTTCACAGTTCCACCGAGTCAGTAAGCTAGCGCTTAGCATTAGTTCACCTTTGACCACTTGTAGTTTTGCCCCTTTTGTCCGAATATGGTCACGTCCGGCTCCGAAAAGCAAACGTGACGACAGCCAAATCGCAAACTACTGGCTTCAAAATGGCAGTTCAGAAACCAATGGGTGACGTCACGGTTCCTCTGTCCACTAATATATACAGTCTATGAGGGAAATGTAAAAAGGTAATGAAAAAAGGCTGGTGCCTTATCATGACACTGTTTCAGTTAGTCTCCTCAAATATTAATGAAAAATATTGTATCTTGACCAAAAAAGTGCACGCTCCTTTCTCGCAAAATGTGACAACACAGTCGCAGCCCAGAATGTAAGCAGCTGTGAAATAATGTGTAGATGCTTTGCAATTAGTTGAAAGCTGTGTGCCCAGCCTGAGGTTGTGTTTTCTCACTGTTCTACTATGGAGCCACTTTTGCTCCTGTTGTTCAGGAAGGAACTACTGTTTCCTGTTGTCTATGTGTATGTGTACAGATGTGTCAGTATACGAGTGTATAAATGTGTCGTTTAGCTCAAAGTAAACACTCATTACACATTTTCTTGCTTTCATTGATGTTACAGATGCATGAAATCAGAATCTTCCAACTTAGATTAATAAAATCTAAGCAATACAGATATCACAGTGGCTCCTGCATCCTCTGGACCACAACTACTTGTAAAAAGCAGTTAATGTGTCTGTATTTTGGTTATATCCATTGCATCACACCCTTGTTTTCCAAGAATGCACACATCATTAAAGCATAAACATTTACAGCCATGGCAAGGTTTGGTTATGTGGGAGGCTTTGGCCAAACAGTGAGCGAGGCTTGCGTATGTGCAGAGGAATGCAGGTTGTTGTGTCATCTAAGTGTTGAGCTACAGGCTGGCCTGGCAGGCGTTGGCATGAGCACTTACACATCTCTGACCTCATGTCCTGTTTCTGCACAGAGGCTCACAGCTTTGTGTTGTCCTCCTTAGTCTTGTTTTTGAAAATGTGTGTGCTGTACTTGTGGCAGTCTATTAAGACAGTAGAAAGGGCCATTACCGTTAGTTAGCCTGGCTAAGTTTCCAGCATCATGGATGTACTCCAAGAGATTAGATATTCAGCAAAAAAAAAAATACACGGGTCGGTTTGAATCCTGTAGCACAGTAAGGTTCAGTTTGTAAATATTCATTAAAGGTACACAGTGAAAGCAATCAGTGTCAGTGTTTTCCATTTTGTCTTCACAGAAAATCAAGATTGCTGCCCTGCGGATGTACACATGCTGTGTAGAGAGAATCAATTACGACGAGTTCTTTGAACGTAAGTTAAGAGCAGCTCCAACTCTGCAAGAGCAAATAAGTAAATTGAGCTCCCCATTTAAATGCTACTGCTCCTCAACAACACAGTCTTTGTAAAATTGAACCACACACAGACCACACTTTTATTTGCAAGTGTTTAGATCAGCTTTGTGTGTCCAGACATCACCAACCTGTAGCAATGACACAGATGACAGTAACCCTGCAGCTACGTTGATGATGTGGCTTTCCAACGCCGTTCCAAGCATGAGAAATGGACGATCGCACTGTCAGGTCATGGAAGTAGAACACAGCAGGGTTAAATGACAAAAATCTGACCAAAATCTCCAGGGCCTGCAGGCATTAAGCACAGACATTTGTTGGAGTCATGTGGCATGATTTTAAGATGCAGTGATGACTGCTGAGAAGCTTTTTGTTATTCTACTGAAGAATGCTCTAAGAAGTAGAAATAAATTTAAAAACATTTAGTAACATCTAGCAGTGAAGTTACAGACTGCAACCAACTGAATAACCCCCCACTCCAACCCTCTCCTACGATGGCTGCAGAAAACGCCAAAGTCCCTCATTACAGCCAGTGTTTGTTTTCTAATTTCCGAGCTTTTTAGTGAATGGGACGTTAACGCTGTTCCACACTCCAACATAGGTGACTGCAGTACACCTTAACACAGATTACCTCCCACTATAAAACGAAAAATAAGAGAAGACGACGCAAAGTCTGTTCTGAACTACTGTAGAACATGGTGGATTCTGTGAAAGACCCATTCCCTCTGTAGATAGAAACACCTCATTCTAAGGTTATGAAAACACAACAGTTCTTACTTTTGTGTGATTACACACTAATGCATATATCATTATGTTCCATTTCTGCATGTAGATCCTCCAGAATCTTACACACTAGACCATTAAACTTTTCAGTTAATGTTAAAATACTGTTGGTTCTGTTATCGCTATTATACATACATATATTGTAAAGTAATTTGTGTTAATGCTATGTGTGTTGCAGAATGCTCCCTCCCTGACACACTCAACTCCTGGTTCTTGGTAGCCCAGCTGCATGTATGGTAAGTTACACACGATAGTTGTTTCTTCCCTCAAAATAATGTTTTTGTTTCTCCTTCTGACCACAGCTTCAGATCCCCTACCTTATACGTGCAGTTGTTTATTTTTCCAGTTCCACCCTCATTCTCTTTCTCTGTCTTTTTTATTCCAATCTTTTCTGTATTAGGATGGTTTTGGTGCGGATGCGTCAGGAGGGCAGAGAAGGAAAGTACATGTGCCGTTACGTTGTCCACTCAATGTGGGAGGATGTGGAGCAGAGGAGCAAAATCATGGGGGTAAGTTTTATTTGTGTGTTTCCTTGAGCCCCTTTGTCTGTCCTTGTGTTATGACCTGCACCTCTACGTCAGATCATTCAGCAGGATTAAGTCCAGAAGATCACATAACAGCATGTCTGTCATAAACACACATTATGCATGCATACAGATCTTCACATTACATCTACAGCATGACGCACAGCATGTTTTTGATAACAGATAAAGCGAGGATGTGCTAAATATAGCAACCCTGACATAACATCTCTACCGGGAATATCATATGGCAATATCCGCAGCACAAAACCACAATTAACCTTCACTGGTGGAAAACATTTCAACATATGGAACTTGTGACCAAAGTTTCCAAATTTCTGCCTTCTGTCAGGGTGGTTGAAATAAACCGAGTCAGTCAAATAAATATATTTTATGTGGTTAAAATTAATAAACCACAAGTTTTCCCTCTGTACTACCTTACATTAAATGTTCTCAAAATCCATGTTTACAACACAGCTAACCACAAAACAACTAACCGGCTAAACTGGTTCTCTGCTTCAAAACAACAAAATGTCATTCTGTTGCATACATATTCATTATTTCAGAAACATTTCCGCTTTGGCCTGATGCACCAGTGCATTAAGTTTTATTCGTGCTGTTGCATGCTACATAAGATGCAGGTTTTGTTTATTTAAAGTTTTACATCAGCATAATTGTGCCAACAGTTCGCAAGCAGAAAGTGTAGCCAAATCCCCAGAGAGTCGGCCTGGCGGCAGTCACTGTGTCCACAGAGTTATTCCTCTATTCTCTGTCAGTGAAGCAGCACACACTGAAAGTTTGGCTTTTCTTCCTTGTAGCTTTCAAAAAGACTTTCTCATACTTACATCTGCAATTAACTTGGAAAGGTGATTTGTTACAAACACACTGTAATTTTTGTTTGTGGCTTTTTAAGGTTTAATTGTTAAAAATTTGGGACAAACACTGGTGTAATGAGGCAATGCATTAACAGCTAATTTGCTTCACTATTAAAAATGACAGGTACAATAAATAAAGAAAAAAGAAACCAAAACTTAATAAAAATGCAGACAGTTCTGTATTTAAGTGTTCCACTAGATATAGAGTGTATGCTAATGGTCAAATGCTGGTAAAATATTATTGAGCTGCCTATAGGGTTGCACAGTGTATGGTTTTAACATCGCCATTATGATGTGCACATGCACAATAGTCACATCGCAGAACGTGCAAATGAACTCAAACTCATCCTGCTACAACTTTTCGCTTCTTGATACAAAAGGAAAACTCGCACAGTTCTCACAGAACAGGAGAAAAACACAGAAAAGGTAGATTTGGTTGCAAAAAAAAAAGTCAGTCAGCTACTGTGGCAACAAACAAAACACCATCTGCGATAGCGAATATAGTGGACTATTGAAATGATGAAAGTTTTAAGTGTAGGTAAGGTTAAAGCCTCTTTTTTAAAGGTTGAAAAGGTCAAGTTTCCTGTTTTTCTGAATATAAAAACCCATATCCAAAGTCACTTGCATTTACTCGGTGTGGCAGCTAAAGTCTAAAAAAAAAAAAAAAAGTCTGTATTACCCATGATGTTAACGTATTAGGATGGTTGAGTTGGAGCCAAGGTTAAGCAGGCGTTTCAGTATGAGGTCTTTAGTTTTGCTCATTTTGCTTTGTGTGACAGAAAGAGGTCAGAGATGAGGAATTACAGTGTGGTTTGTGAGGTCACTCTCGGTGTGTGTGCATGCATGCATTGGGCGGAGCAGAGGAGGGGGGGAAGCATGGAGGGGTTGGTGTTGCAGGTGTTTTCACAGCTGCATATGTGAACTTTTGTCAGCGTGTGTACGTACATTCGCGCATATTCGTATGTCCTGGCACAAGCGCACACATGTGACTTAAGAGTTTCAGAAATCCTCATCAATTTCATCCAAACCTAAAACATGACCCAAACACAAACTCAAACATGACCAGAACTAACTCATCCACAACAGTTGTGGTTACTGGGTTTTCTCAAAAGTAGAAAGGTGGTTTCAGTTTTAGTTGTAATGAAATAAGTCCAGTTACCCAGGGTCCATGTCACCAGCCTCACCAGCTTTAACCTCTGACCGTCTTAAAGAACAAAAGACAGGAGACTCCTTTATTCCAGTAAAGAGCTTCGCACTGGCTTTGTTTGTGAAATCATACACCTGTGGTTTAAATAATTTAAAGCCTTCAGTATACATCCACTTAGTGCTCGCTGTCCTCTGCAGATGCTATAATTTAATATCTGCTCACTAAGGCCCGTCTATGAAACACATGCATTAATGGTATCTGTTTTAGTAAAATACACAGACTTTCTTTGTGTGTTTCAAACTGGCACACATTGCACACAATGTTCAGATTTGAGCTCTGCATCAGCAGCATATGTATTTTTACAACACACGACCAGGACCAGTGATTGCAGTTGCTCTCAGGTTTCATGCTAATTGTGGAAAAGAGCAGTAAAAACACTGGTCATTTTCTCCGTGTTCATAATTACCAAACTCGTCAACGACTTCAGGTTTCTGTTTTTTCACTGTTTGCTTCCTGAGCTACTGCTGGACCTCGGCTTGAGGACCACATGACAAGACATTCATTAGATTCTGCTGTAGTTTTATTTCACATTATTGTGGGGAAAAAGTCATTTCAAATTTGTGAAGGAGGACTTTAACACTAACTGATACGAGCCTAGCTTTGTGTAAGACATGTAGGAGGTGACGTCATACATACACACTGACCAAGATGCATAATTAGCTACAGCGCCTTAAAAGTACATTGTGACTGACTGAAAAAGAGAAAACAAGAAGTTTGTTTTTGTCAATCCAATATTGCCGTGGGCGATGACTGAAACAACACAGCTTTCACATCTGTTTCTGCTGTACTTGAGTTTTTTGTGTCTTTGTGAAATGCAGATTGATGCCATCCAAAGAAAGGAAGCAACAAAAGCAATGACGGAGACCTTCTATGCAGCGATATTTGGATACGATGAGGTGAGACATACTTGGTTGAAAGGCATACGCACACAAGCATTACAAACCGTTCCAAACTTATGTAGGTTTAGGGTTGAAACTGTAAAAAAAAAAAAAAAAAAACATTGTTAGAAACGGTGTTAATTATGATCCAGATAAAAAGATTGTGTACTTTTTTTTCTTTTTTTTTTAAACTGTGAAAATGTCCATCAAGTATGAAACGAATGCAGTAAAAACACACATTGCCGGTACAACAGCAGATTGTATTTGACTTTTTTTTTTTTCCCTGCCTCTGCTGTCAGACACAGGAAACAATATCAGAGCTTGCTGATTTTTGAGCTTGAGCCAGTAGTCTTTACTGACCAAAAACTGCAATCTCTTTGATTGTACACAATGAATAATGTGTCTGCCTCCCTCCGTAGTGCTGGATAATAATGCAGCGAATGTGTGTGTCTGTAGGGAGTCCTGTCTGATGATAGTGTGCTGGCTGCAGCTCTTTGGAGAAACCTGTTCAACTGCCAGTGTGAGGACCCAAAACAGCTTGAACTCATGGTGGAATATGTACGCAAACAGGTGCGTGCCTGTATTTGTTGGGCTCATGTGTGTGTATCTGTGCGTGCTTGTATTCTCCTTTCATGTACAGTGTTGTCCATGTTTTACAAATTTTACAAAATTTTTGTCGGAAGAACTTGTGCTTTCATTCAAACCGCACATCAGCAGATCATCAGATTCCTGCTGTTTCACATTGCTTTTTCCACATCACAGCTCCTCTTCATCTGCCCTCCTGCTGTCTGCGAAAGATAAGCAGAGCCGCCTTACACACTGACATGGAAAAATATGTACAAGACGAGAAAGGAAACTGAAGTTTAGATAAAAAACTACTAAACACTAGTGAAAAAACGATTATTCAGAGAATGGAACATAATCATTAGTCATAACCGCTCCAGTTCAATGTGAAAACATTAGTATAAATATTAGTGAATTTTACTTTCTTTGATTTCACAGTCAGCATTTCTTCAAAGTTTTGTGTTGGAATTATATCCATCCATATATCGATTCCATTTATCAGTTATCGGTCTCCTTGACTACCAACGAAATCAGTATCTGAAACATATCGATCGATCCCTACTCAGCACTAAGCCAGCAATTTAAAAGCACAAATAACTAGAGTGAAAACCCAAACCAATCCAGACTCCTTCTTTAGAGCTGAATTCATCACTACACTTCCACTTCAGCTTCTCCTCGTTCAAGGAATAAATCTGACACCAGTTCAGCGTTAGACCAAATGTTAGCTGTCAGTGTCAGCGGGACAGAGCTTCAACCTGACCCCCTCATTTCTACCCATTTCCTCTTCACCCACCCCCACGGAGTACTTTCCCTAAACCGCTAACTTACCTACCCCCCCCCCCTCTCTTTTCTGTATATTTTCTTTGCCTCAGTGAGATTGAAAACACTCTCCTGGTTTTTGAAACACCTGCAGGCCTCCATCTGCTGCGCAGGTCATATGATCCTGGACCAACTTTTAATTTCTTTCCTCTTTGCAGCTTTTATTGATTCTCTGTCTTGGTGTTTCCTTCAGACTTGTTTGTCATCCCTCTTGACCATTTAATTCTTTGCCTACATTTCATTTGAACTTTTCTGACGTTCGTGAGCTCGCATGCAGCAGGTGGCGTAAACAAGCCGCCGCTGTATCAGACAAACAAGACCTGACTGCTGCTCACACACACTTCGATGCAGGTGTGTCAAAGGTCATGGAAGCAGTGTCTGGTTCAATCAGCCAATAAAGTGTCCCCCGCTAGTCGGGTGGTGTGTGTTTGTGTGTGTTTGTGTGTACCCATGGCTCCAGCAGCTGTGACAGTTTGGAGTCTTGCGTCAGAAAGCAAACAAATGACACACACACTTGACTCCGAGTGTTTGTGTGTGCATATGTGTCCCTGTTCATTAGAAACTGAGTAGCATGTAAATGTCTCCTGGTCTCATACACACACACTTTCTCATCTTCAGGGAAAGTAAACAAGTTTGTCATTTTAAGTGAAACTCTGCCATTGACATCATGCCCAAACACACACACACACTTACAGTAAAGAAGGAGTCCGCACTGCGCTCGTCCAAAACAACCATGTCAGTTATTCATTAAACACAGGAAGATTCCTAATTTCTTACAAATTGCTCATGTAACTCGGTTTAACCACATTACTGGCAGGGCAAAGTGTGGTTTCACCTCACATCGGGCTTTTTATGTACAACATGTAAACATTATTCAGAGGAAGCAGAGCTGCACAATTAATAGAATCGCAACGTTGGCCTGTGTACTTATCTACACTGCAGTTCAGTTAAATTAAAAAATGCACGTGTGAACGTGACAACCTCTTCTTTTTGTGTTCAGTCTGCTTATTATCTACACTTGTAGTAAAGAAATGATTACTCAGTCTTTCTTTATGCAGTGATGCTTGTGCAGTGTAAGGTCACATGACCATCTCTTGTGTAAATGGATGCCAATAAGCAAGACAAAAAATAAAGATTACTTGTGTTCTATGGTGATATTTTAGATTCAATGATACTGACCTTCAAGCAAGTAGACTCCTGATAACATTTGTTTATTGTAATCTCAATCATAAATTGCAGTATCGTCCACACAAATCGCAGTGTGACTTTTTCACCAACTCGTGCAGTCCTAAGAGCACGTATAGTTGTTTTGTGTTATCCTGTTAGACAGCATCCACAGAAGGGTGAAATGTGCTGAACTTTGGTAAGGTAGCTCCAGAAACAAAGAGGCTCTTTGATTCGGAGGGACTGCTATCAGCACCTGATAGTTAGCAGAAAATATATCAAACTCTATCGTAGCCGCACCAGAAATCACATCAGCAAAATACTGCATGGACAGCGTTACCCACAGGTATTAGGAAAATGTATCCGCAAACTAAAGAATGAGCCAAGAAAGTGTTTTTCATTCCCAGTAATTCTTAATAATTATGTGTTTTCTTTTTCTTAGTATTAACCCATGAAAGGACCAAAACAGACCTTTACCTTGTGCTGCTGCAGCCTTTAAACGAATCTGACCACACGGAGACCTTTCCACTGATCGAACAGCAGCTGAAGGTGTCAGCTTCGTGTCTGAATGAGCACCTTGGTCACTTTAGTATAAAATATGCACAGTACAAGTTGGAGCTGAAAGGTCAAACACAGCTTCCAAGCTCCAGTCTTTGACGGAAGTTTCATTTTATGTGAAATGACCATATTCATGGTAACAGATATACATAATATTGGCTACACGGGTCACCATGTACATGCAATTTAAACCACATGGAAATGGTTCAATTTTCCAGAGTGATGGCCCTCAACACAGTGCAGTCTTGTGCAAATTACTGTATGTCGCAGAAACATTGCGAGTAAATGTAGCAACAGAAAAAGATTATTTCACCACTTCAAACACCATCACCCAGCTTATACACAGTTATGTAGATATAGATATGCAGAACGTTGTGTTCTTGGTGTTACAAATACTGACCCTTTCATCATATCGTATCATTGATCGTCAATTCTCTTAAGCTTGAGTTTGTCACATAACTGCTTTCTGTTGTTTCTTTGTTGTCTTCTCTATTGACTCATCTAAAAATGGGGGGAAAAAAAACTTAATTCTCCATATCCTTCAACCTGCCTTTGAGAAAAAAAATTCTCATCTTACCTTGGTCATTGAGGGATCGGTAATATTACAACAATATGATAATGCTATTCTTACAATAATATTAGAACAGCAGTAGAGTCGGTCTACGGTCCATGAACCGTAACTTGATCTGCTGTTGTCTGAGTGTTTGGTGCAGCATTAAATATATATGTGGTTGTCTCACTCCGTGCAGATGCAGTACATCGACGCTCTGGACGGCGAGGACCTGCTGCTGACAGGAGAGGTGAAGTGGCGTCCTCTAGTGGAGGAAAACGCACAAAGCATCCTGAAGGTGGCCACACCCACATACAACGACACCGGACTGTGAGACGAAGAGACAGACAACACTTTCCTCCTATCCAAAGTTGTCCTCTCCTGTTTGTTCGTCCCCGACCCATTTCCCCTCTTGATTTACGCTTCCTCTGCGTTTACCTTCTGTCTGCTCTCCATAACGTCTTCAGTTTTTCTCTTTTACGAGCTTCTTACTTGAAGCGCGTCTTTCCTGTCCTGACTCTCTTTACTCTTCACCTCTCAGCTCTGTTTCATCCACTCCTTTTTTTTCCTCCCCTCTTCTCTCTACTCGTATACCTCCAAAACTACACTTTCCTCTCCTCCTTTACTTCCTTCTTTCCCAAATGATTTATCTACCAGAAAACTGTTTCTGGAGGTACAATATAGGCAGGGATATTTTTTTCAACCTGACTTTCACACCTTGAACAAAATTCCCAATCTCTCCAACCTCATACCCCAGCAGCCAGCAATTTAACTAGTCCAAAAAGCAGGAAATGCCATATACCATTATCTTCATCCTGTTGGTTCTGAGAGCCTCTGCTGCTTCTTCTGTGCAAACCATTGACCTATATGTAGAGGGGAAAAAACACAGAAGAACAGAACTAGACACTCTTTATTTATATTTTACTTGTGTTTTTCCATAACTTCCATGCTGTATTTATGAAGTATGTTGTATTCCTACATGTTTACACTCTTCTCCTGCAGGAGGTATTAGCTCAGACTTCTGTCACCGCTCCTTCGCTGCGCGTTAAAGAAAAGTTTTGCTCAAAATAGGTGAGGGCTTCGAGTTAACTGGTGTCAGGAACAAAAGAACCTCTTCTGTCTCTGTCAGACTTCTGCAGTTGAACTCTCTGCTCCTGACTATCTGTTTGTATTGCTGTACAATTGCAAGCGCTCGTCTGGATCTTCTGTCAGTTTTCCCATGATGCTCTCAGACCCATACAGGAAACCGAGTTTTGTAAGACCTGGATGTCATCACTGTAATAAAATAAAGAGACTTTCTGTTTTTAAAAAGTGAAATAAAATGTTCTCTGGATGTATACTACTACTGAGTGTTTTGGGTTTTTTGAATGTGCTATTTTATGACACGGAAAGGGCCAAAACACCCAAACATTGAGGTTAAGTAATCAATGTAAATGCCAAAATCGATAAAGTGTCTCTTCTTTTAATATTTTCCAAGTTGCTTACCCAGTCTGAGGGGTTGAGCCTAGGGATGCAGCCATATATCAGACTGCCGTCCACGAATGAGATGACAAAGGTTGTGCTTATTCAAAGATAGCGTGATGAAGGGCTGAAAGACTTCAGTTATTATTTTTACTGTGAAGATTTCTTTCCTTGGCACAAAATGGGGAATAAATCCCTAGTTCAGTCCTCAAGCCAGTTAGATTTTGCAGATGTAAATCTTTTAAAATGATTTACTTTGTTTTAATTTTTAAAGTCACAAGAGACTCAAACGAGAGTAAAGAAATCATTTTTGGGGTGTATTTTTTTTAGCTATGGATGAATACATATTGGTGATTTAATGAAGGCTTCTGGCAGCAGCGGTGGGATGACTCCATAAGGTTTCCGTAGGTCCTTTTAGAAAGTCTAGAATCCAATCATTTGCTCTTAAATATGATTTTGGCAGTTTTGCATTCAATATTAAAAGCATCACCAAAGTCCAGCCCCAGCGTGACGGGAAGTTGCTGAAACCTGCAGAGACCCTGCTCCGCTGTGTGTATCCTAGGTGACGGAGGAACGTGTCGTCACGTCAGTGGATGGGATCAGTCAAAACTAAGAACCATAAAATATCACCGCCCTTTCTCATTTACACTATTATTTTTTAACTTTTTCAACGTTTCCAACCCACAAAATAAGTTTCCCTCCCGATCACGCATTTTCTTAAAGCAAAACCTCCCCCTCATGTGATGCCAGAACATTTCCAGTCCAACCGACATGAATCTGATTGTTTAGGTTGGCTTGGCAGCTCTACGGAAACAGGTTTCATTGCATTTTTTAACAGACACCTCTCGAAGCTGTTGAGCAGAATCCTCCCACTACGAATTGTGAGGAATCTGAAAATTATTCACTGGCAGCTGCAGTCTAGAAATATCGACAGAACGCAATTTGGCTCATTTTTCAAAGTCGCTGTGACTGCCCAGACCTTAAGATTGTCATCGGATGCATGCCCGTGACGCTGACCTGACGGGGGTTTTATTGTTCACAAACAGATCGCCTCGTTACTGATGACTTTTTGCAGTGAACTTCAACATCAGGCCTGCGGGGTGCGCCACACTCCACTCGTTTAACTTCCCCACTGTGATATATGTTGAACATGTTCAGCACAAACGCAGTTCTGGTACACAAGTGTTTCACAGCTTTACGGACTGTTATTAATTCAAATCCATCAACAAAATGTGCGGATCTTCAGATGTTGCATAATACGTGCATATGTATAAATGATGGGATGATTTATTGATTGCACTCTCTAATTAATGTAGATAATTTGACTGATGTAAAATCAACCTTTGTGCAAATGATTACTATCCACATGACACTTGTTCACACCCACGTCGTCGGTCTCATCCTCCATTCGGCACCTGGTGTTTACATATGTTGTTACGACCCGACAGTTTTTACTTCAGTTACTTATTCATTTATTGCCTTCTTCATTGGAACAAGGAAACAGTTGACAGGCCTGCCCTCTCCTTTTCAGCAGTGCCTTTTTCCGCTGATTAAATGTAACAAACTGTCCTTTGGAGGCTCATGGGAAGATTTTTTTTCAAAGTCCAGAGCTGAAACTGACGCAAAGACATAAGGAAAGAAGATATATAATTGGCCTTGGCTTCTTTCACTTGGTTTTTGCTCGTTGCCTCTCTCTTGTTGTTTGCCTCAGTGGTTTTTGCAGTCACTGGAGGAGGCCTCTGATCTTTTTTTTGTGTCTCAGGACATTACAAGCTCCTCTCTGTCAACTGCTAATAACAGCAGTGTCCAAACAGCCTGGCAGCACAAAGAGGAAACGGTCAGATTTAGTCATCTCCTCGCAAGACTTAACGTCACAGAGGAGCGTCTTTGTTTTCATGTTCACAAAGACGCGGCATGACAGACTTTTCAACTTGCTTCTGCTCTGTTTTGCCGCTGCTGTCTCGCCGTTTTCCATTTCTTTCTCATCGTCTTTGAACTTCTGTTTTTTTTTTTTTTTCCCTTCATCTTCATCTCACTCTGTTTGACTTGTCGCGCTTAGATGGGGTTATGGGAACTCATGTTAGATTTGTTTTCACTCCGTCACACTAAAATCTAGAAATGACAAGTGGCCAAAAGTAGAAGCATGGCATAATAATGTAATAATAACAAACAAAGACAGACACGTCCTTCTTCTCCCTCCACCACCTTCTCAACTCAACCAACTGCAACTGCTCAACCTGTAAATCTATTCTTGATTATAAATCAAGTCAAATGTAGAATGACCTTCTTATATATCAGCAAATGTTCTGTTTTGAAGTTGATGAAAAACTGTCTGTATGACTTCCCCTAAAATGGTGTCAGAGCAATTAATAGTGACCGTTATTAAACACAGTGGTTTACAGGTAGCTACAAGCTTGTTTAAGCAACTAGAGCGTTAAAAATGGGACTTATTTAACGTGTTTATTCAATCAGCTCAGTGTTCTGTACAAAGCAGGATAGGTCTGGGAGCTCAAATGGGAATTCTAAAACAAATACCAGTCTGTGCTTCAACCAGGTTGATGGCTCTTGCTCAAGAAAGAGTCAGTATTTTGAGGAAGGAATCATTTCAGTTCTTTTATTACCTCACTGTTATTAATTCATGCGCATTCATTGTTCGTTACTGTTACTATTCGTGGTAAGACACTAAGCCACTCTAGTGTGCTGTCACCAAGCGTTTCACTGGCAGAAGCTCATAGTTTAAAGTAGTTTGAGATGTGGAGAAGTGAGGCATGATTTGAAATGTCAGGCTTGTCAAGGACTTACCCTGCTCTATATATTGTGTCCGTTTCCTTCCTGGTTCCTTTGTGTTTTGCCCGTCCTGTTCTATTCTGTGCGTAAAGTGTAGTGAAAAGAGTTAAAGTGGGTTAACCCTTCTACGTATTGTATCCGTCCATAAAGAAACCAGTTTTTCCAAAGTGACAGTGTTGTTCCAAGCTTTATTCTTCCTATTTACTCCTGCAGATGTGTATGAATGTGCAGTCACAAGCCCATGTGATAGCGTTATCATATATGTATACACACGTATTGACATCTGTTGGCTTTACTATTTGCAACTACTGCCTTTGCAGCCACATGCGTTGTTATTCTTTGTTCTCAGTGACTTTGAGTCAAAGTGATAAACTACATACCCAACTAAAGAGCTAATTGTTAAGCTTCAACATTTAAACTCAGACACTGCACATATGCACTATATTTAAGCATATATTAGGGGCACACAGTGACACGTGACTTATAGCAGGGACTCAGTCTGACTTGCTTGATTCCCACCTCAGTAACTTGAGACTTACTTGTTACTTGCAGGTGTGTGACTTACTCCCATCTTTGCTTATAGTCATAGAAATGGGTGCTGCAGATGTAAAAACTTCCCACCACCCTCTCCCCGGTCTCTGTTGTGTCCCGTCCTGATGCCCTCTGTAAAGAACGCGACCTTTTGTTTGATAAATAAACTGCAGTTTCAAGAATCCACTGAAAACATTTTGAGAACCTTTCATTTCACTCATAAAAGAAAGAGGAAAAACTATAAGCGTTTGTCCTTAGAGATTTTCCCTCCTTTAATGTGTGAGGCTTCAAAATGGGTCAACAACCTGGTTTCTTTATGGCAGATCCCCGGGTGACAGAGTCACTTCCAGGCATCTGGGTCACAGAGAAGCTGCGACCTCCTGCACTGCTGCAGGATGAGCAGAGAGACGATCCAACTTTTGTTTTCTCCTCTGGCATTTCTGTCTCTGTGTGGTTTGATTAAGTCAACAAATGACGTCGTCCTGTCTTTATATATCTCCATGTGAATTACGGCACGCGAAGGGTTTTAGCTCAAGCTTTCGGTGAGTTTACATTATTAAAACAGCATCAGTGTGATGTAATGTGAGGTGTGATTTCTGCCGTTGAGGCATTTGCATTGAACATTAATGTAACGTATAACTGCACTTGGTCGGACTTGAAATTTGCTGCGTTACTCTGTGCATTCAACAAATATGGTTTCAGAACTAGGTGCTTCTTTAGGAGAATATTTTATTCATGCAGTCCTGCTCGAGCATGTTTGAGCAGTGTGAAAATATGCTGCATGAATCTGGTTTTTGCGGTATGATTTTCATTCAGTTTCTGCTTCAGGTCACACTTTGTTCTCACAGAATCTTCACATTCCAATACACCCAAACGCGTTACATGCATAGAGGAATAATTCTCAGAGAAAGAGGAAAACCATTGTTCCCCTTAAGTGGATATAATGTGAGAAGACTGATGTTGAATGGCAAGTACTAACCTGCTCAAACAGGCATCCAGCAAGTGATATAACACACGTGCTTCTCTCATAAGTTGTTCTTATTAGCTCTTCTCCATGTCTTCCTGATCATCTCTTCGTTTATTCTTCTCTTTACTCTTGGCAGCAATTATTAAACTTCACAGAACCTATTTGAAATGGGAGGAAGTGTCCTCAGATGATTTCTGTCTTCTCTTTTTCCTTATGTCCCCATGTTTCACGTCAGTCACCAAGCAGCTGATTATTGAACCACTGAAGAATGAATGAATGAATGAATGAATGAATGAATGAATGAATGGAGCGGCTCATGCCCATCAACTTGTAGCACAACCTC